>CM024240.1:61462563-61772616 GCA_013421045.1 Propylea japonica
CACAAAGATTATATAGTATAAAAGATCGGAAACGACACGACTACAGTGTATGAGCGCCATCTCTGGGTCAAATGTGAACTAATGTCACTATAGAAGGGTTAAAATTCTGGTTCTATGATTATAATTTCGAAATCAATATACATGGGAAATGTCATTGATATAAAAAAGTGCCAATCAATTCGTTGCACAAATATTATTTCACTTCGAACGGCTTTTGCCGTTAGTGTCGTCTCGAAAAAGTGGAAAAAAGATTAGTTTGTACCCTTCAGTGATGCAGATTACGAACGAGATAGTGAAACTGGATGATCAACTGGTGTTTTATGGATGTATGCAGGTAAAGCTATATCTTGGCTTGATCAACGTCAAACATCTGTTGCTATTTCCACGATAGAGGCAGAAATAGTGGCTGATAGTGAAGCTGCACGGAAATGAAATGGTAAAGTGACTATTCAGGAAAAGTTTTCCGTCAATTCAAACAGTGATGGTGGACAACGAAGCTGCAATTGAACTGAGCCAGAAACTGGAATTCCACAGACTCACTAAGTATATTCATATCAATCCATGTATAAATCTTACAATAATACCCTAATATTTCTGTAATATCTTCTATAAATGCATAATAAAAATATACACATGAGATACTGAATTTTATTGAAAATTATGGATTTAACATATAAAAATGAAACATCCTGAAGGGAATACGAATTTCGCATCATTCTTATTACAGTTTTCTTTATATGATTTCTAATCCAAATTACAGATTTTATATAAAAATTGATCTTCAGTGCCATCTCTGGGTCAAATGTGAACTAAAAAATGTAGTCGTTTTTTAGTACTACGAATGTAGGGGCGTTTCCTATCTTTCTATACTCTATAATCTATGGTATTCACAAAATTTCGGCTTTGACAGTCACACACGAAAATTTTGCCAGAAACCAAAGTCCACGAGTCTATCATTTGTCATGGTTGTCATAGCGAAGAGAAGAAACACACCCAAACCAAAATATAAACGAATCGTTACGTTACTGTTCATTTACGCAGTTTATAACAGAGGAGGGTCCCTATAAATCCATTTCTATAATTCTTCCACGATTTTCCGAAGTACTTTACTGAGGCCAAATAATAATGAACTAACCCAAAATAAGACAACACCACTAACCTCACAATTTTCAATATAAAAAACCGTTTTCTGAAGGAAAACAACTCGAAAGGTAGGCAAACGAAGTGAACAATTACAACAATAAGGAAATTTAGAAAATTAAACATCCCAACAAGTTTTACTTAACTAATAAGTTCTGGGAAAGATGGCAAAACTACATTTTATGACAAGTTCAAAATAATAACGTTACAATTCCCCCCTTACTTAAAAAAAAAAAATTACTGAAGGTCCATTTTTTTTTCGGTTAATGGTTTTGCCATCCAGGCACACTGAAACTACCACAAGTTGCGCTAATGTATAAGGACATTGAAAGAGCATCTGATTACTGAAGGCCATTTCCACCGAGATGGAAATGGAGCGAGAATACCGACAAATATCATCACTCAACCAGAGCCCAAAATAAACAAATAACAAAAGAAATACCTAATTCGCTAAAGACGGCAAGATATCGACAAAAATACTACCCTGACTTTCAGAGCCCACACATGGAAAATCCATAATCCAAACAACTCAAAAGCAAAATATCCAATCGCTGAAGGCGACTGGGTACCAAAACAACTACGGTGACTCTCAGAGCCCACCACAGGGAAAATCCCTAATCCAAACAGCACAAAAGTGAAAGATATCCAATCGCTGAAGGCGACTGGGTACCAAAACAACTACGGTGGACTTTCAGAGCCCACCACAGGGAAAATCCCTAATCCAAACAGCACAAAAGTGAAAGATATCCAATCGCTGAAGGCGACTGGGTACCGACATGTCCAACGGGTATAACGAAAACTAAATAAAAAGGAAAACAAACCAGTTCAACTAAGGATACTAACAAAAAGGCCGATTTTTGGGTGTACACTTTTTTTTTCAAACTAAAGGAGAAACTTACCTGAAATTCGAACCGAAAGTTTCAGGTAAAGGTGCTGGACATGGAGGACTTCTTTACAATAAAGTCGCAACCTCAACGACTCCCATCAAACCCTACGGAGTGATGTCAAAATCGAGAATCAAAATCGGTAACACACAAACGACAAGATCGGGAACGTCAAAATAAGGAAAGCGGTGGTCCTCGTGGGTAGAGAGCAACGGCTCAATACACGACCAACGCGTCACTAACTCGTCGGGAGTTTCGGGAATCACAAAAAAAAAACAAAAAAAAGGTCACAATAGGGGCTAATAGCAGGCACGCTATCCATAATCCTCCACAAAGGAGCTACCAATCAAGGAATACAAATCACAAATCGGGAAAATACCAAGTCACGTGCAATATCGACACTCAAAGTCGAGATACCCAATCCTCCATTCGGGAGTCACCACATTAAGGTATAGTTGCCGTATAAACTGTTCATTGATTCTTTGGAAATGAGTCTTACTTATGCATTATCCTATTGTGATAATGTTCTTTGTGTTGGGGATGTTAATGTAAATTTTCTTGATAATAATTTGCCTTCAACTAAGTATTTCAGAACCATGCTTTCTTCTATTGGCATGCGACAGCTAATTGAGAAGCCAACTCATATCACATATGAAGTTCTGAGTCTCTTATTGATGTGATTTTGTGCAATGAGAACAATATCATTGGTTCCACTTTCACGTATCAGCATAATTTCTCCTTACATGAATGTATAGGATGTTCCATAAAATTTAAAAAACCAAAAATTGAACCGCAATTATTTACTGTTAGGGACTGTAGAGTTTTAATGAGCAAGTTTTTGATTCATGACATGTTAATTCAGATTTGTCGAGAATATTTCACATGAGCGATGTTGATAAGAAGGTGGAGTTATTTTCGGAAACTCTAACGAGTTTATTTGATAGACACTTTCCGTCAAGACTAATTAGAACTTCTAAGGCGCATGCGCCGTGGATCACTGATGAGATTAGGAAGTTGATGAAGGATAGGGATGGCGCTAGAGCAGGGCATAGAAGGTACAAAACGGAGGAAATGTGGGAGCGATACAAGCGTTTGCGGAATACCGTAAATCACGCTATAACTAGACAGAAGCGATTGTTTTTTTCGTATATTACTTTGAATACTTCAAGTAGGGAACAGTGGTGAAACTCAGATCATTGGGAATCTCTAGCAAACCCGCAGTCAGATATAAAGACAGATTAATGATCCCAATCTGATAATGATCACTTTTTGAACCACACATTTCAAGCTACAGACCGCTCGGTATTGATTATTACGAGGACAATCCGATTTTGCCCGGAGCAGTTTCGTTTCCGTCTAGTAGATGAAGTTATTGTCCCTTGAATACCTGCGAAACTCAAAAACAGTGCTCCTGGTTGCGATAATCTTTCTATCTCTTTCATAAAAATCTTTGTCCTCAAATTCTTCCAATAATTGTTAATATCTTCAATAGTATTTTACTAACATCCAAGTTCCCTACTTCTTGGAAGCGGGCGTGCTCAAGTTACGCCTATTCCAAAGACTTAATAACCCTCGCGAGCTCTCTGATCTAAGACCTGCAATTAGTATTTTGTCAGGTTTGTCAAAACTGTTGGAGAAGATTATGGCGGACTAATTATCTAACTATCTTGAAGACAACTCACAATTTTGCCGCCAGTTCAATCTGTTTTCGTCCCGGATATAGCTCCACTACAGCTCTCTCCTGAATGTAACTGACGATATCTTGCGCTCTATTGATACACAACAATTTTATTTTCAATATTTCAGAGGTCCGAACGAAACATTTGAATGACTGTAGTAACGAAAGCGTTCGATATTTTACGATTCTGTTTTCATATTCGTGATTGATAATTCAAGAATACAATTGTACAAAATTTCATCCATTTCGAGTGAAATTTTTTCATCGCTGTTGACATGTAAAAAAAATTTGTGTTCGATTTTTGAAAAAAATTTTCACTGAAAGTCTTAGAAATTGTGTTCATTCAGAAAACAAAGTCAATTTGACAACCGCAAAAAAAAAATTTGGAACATTGCAGGTTTTCCGCCATTTTGTAACTTTTTTTCGGAGTTCGTCAACTTTTCTGGATAGAGGACCCAACAATACTGAGATTTGACCAAAAACCGTTACACCAAGTGTTATACATAACTGACCACACTCAAAAATGACGTTTGACCCCTGTATCTCGCTTATGCTTCGAAAACGGGATATATTGTATAAGGCAAAAATGATTCTCTCCCGATGTCATCTACACGAAAATATATCTGTTTGTCCAGTTTATGATGAAACACCCTGTATAAGAGAACTTCTAAATTAAGTGACACAATCAAATTTATCACTGACAGATCGTATGACAAACTCGAATGTCATATAAGATCTTTGGAATCACTTGGTGTTACAACTGATAAATGCTTCAGCGATGTTATATCCAATGGTTGAGTCGTGTTTACCGGAAGATATTTTGCGAATCTGGCAGCGTACTTATTCTTCTTCAGATACATCAGAGTGAAACTAGAAAGCCTTTGATTCATCAGATCAGAAGTAGAGAACGAAGAGAAGATTTCGATGGCAGTTGCTGGAATTAGTGCATCTAAGACTTCCAGGAAGAACAAACTTTCAAAAACTGAACAGATGTCTACTGTTGCTGTTCTATTTTCTAATAGAAATTAATTGCTCCCTTTTGCAGCAAGAGCGATCAAAAGAGTTTTGAGTGTCCTATTGGATTAAATATGTCTTTTAATGATATAAAACATTTTCTTTTTCAGAAAAATGTTGTTTTTCTCTGCTTAGTCCCAGGACATACTGCAGGAAGGTATCGACAGCGAGGCGTAAAAGGTTTCAAAATGCAAGAGAAGAACTACTCTTTGATGTGTCCCATTTCCTCACGAAAATCGCAAGTTCAGCCTGGAAGCTCCGGTGAGGTAACAATACACTATCTGTGCCAGTAAAAATTCTTTTGCGTGTCGAAATTTTTCCGATACCGAGAAAATGTCTTATTACAAACAGTTTCATTATATGTATGTGGGCCAAACGGAAACATGCGTCGGTTCGTGCTTTATTTGTTACAAGCAGCACAACGTTCATATATTCTCAAAGAAACTGTTTTAGAAATGGATATTATCAATCAATAGAGTATGAAATTGTAATTCATTCCCCGTTTGGTGGTGTGGTTACAGATGAAGCATTACGTATATTCTAAGTATAGATTGAAATGGATAGTTTGGATAGGAAGTTTCGATGTAGTCCGACAGTATTAGATCAACATATAATTTGTGGTGATATCAGAGTTGTAGGGCTCGATATAATTCTTTTGCAGAAAAATTAGCCGATTTAGGTATCACCATTTCGGATCAAATATCAGGTAAAATAGAAACGTTAGGTGCAGATATAGTTGGCAAATTGTTAACTGGAAAATTATTCAACTCTCATCTGGTTTAACTGCGATAGAAACTCATTTACACTGTGGACAATTTTGGGAAAAAATCGTGTATTAACTCTAATTCGAATGCTATGGTTATTAATACATTGTTACTGGAAGATATGAATATTGAAATCTGTGGAAATTAGATCATATAGGAATCAAAGATCCTTATGAATTACCATCTTCCCAATGTAGAGAAAAGGAAGTGTTAGAAAAGAAAAGTGTCAAAATAGATTGTGATAATTGAGAGTTGAAGTGCGCGCAGCACGTAAGCCCGAACGTGGACGTAGACGTGAGAAAAACAGTCAAATATAACGTTTACGTCTTGAAGTAAAAATAGAGTTGAAGTGCTGCCATACGTACGTACGGCAGACCATTAGAGACTAAAGCTAACTATTATTTCTTTTTGTTGTATTCTGACAGAAAGTTTCTGATATTAGCGATTCAGATTGTCTGTTTCCTATAAAAATTTGATGAAGTGAACATATATTTGTAGGTTTCCTTCATTACATTCGAATTTCAAAATGAATAATAATGAAATATGAATTTTAGAGGAAATCAATCACAAATGAGTTGCTTGTATGTAAATATCACTCTCATTTGAGAAGAAAATTCCACATTTGTAACTTATCGAAATAATATATTAGTTCTTGGTACTTATATGCAATCTCGTAACAGCAGTATTGCATTGAAAAAAAATCAACACTTCTCAGAAAAATGTTAAATCACAGTAATAATAAGAAAGTTTCAGCTACATCTGCTACTAGATTATTTTCAAATTTTTAAGGTTAGAAGCAATTCATTTCAAAATTTCAGCATTCGTCCTTCATCGGTCGGATTCGTTCAACTTTCGGTTAGGTACGTACGTACTACGTACGTACGTAACAGGACGCTAGTTTACGTCCCACGTAAAGCCGGCCCAAGCGTGAACGTCGTGAAGAAACTGACGAGTGCGCATGAGCACATGTCAATTGTAACGTTTACGTCTACGTCCTTGGCAGCACTTCAACTCTCTAATAGATATTGTTAATCTACCTTGGATGAGAACTCCTGATGAACTACCTTCCAATTATGATTAAGCATTGCAGAGATTATAGTTTACGGTTGAAAAGACTCCGAAAAGATAATTGTTTAAAGGAAATATAACAATGTTTTTGAGGAATGGCTTAGTGAAGGAATTATAGAGGAAGCAAGATTAGATAGATTTCATGGTCACTATCTACCTCATAGACATAATTTAAACCAGGTAGTACAACAAAATTAGACCAGTATTTGATTGTTCAGCTTCTTCAAAAAAAATCTTTCTCTTTTAACTTGATAAAGGCATAAATTTAATAGAAATATTCCTTCAATATTAATTAGATTAGACTTTTCAAATTCGGGGTTATATCGGATATACGAAGAGCTTTCCTACAAATTGGGTTGAATGAGAGTACGATCGAGATTTTTTGCGTTTTTGTGGATAGATGCGAGTGGAAACATTGTGGTATACAGACACTGTCGTGTTGTGTTTGGTGTGATTAGTAAGTCCATTTTTATTAGGTGAAGTCATTCAGTTCATCTTCAAAATTCCCTGAAAAACTTGAGAATGAGTTGAAAACATATTCTTTAGGGACAATTAACTTATTGTTGAACAGTTTTTATGTACACAATTGTGTTGTGAGTTTTAGAATCTGAATCTTGAAGTTGAGAGGTTTATTGCAGAATCTAAAGAAGTTATGAATGAGGGTAAATTTGATCTGAGAGGTTGGGAATCTAATAGTATAGGACATATGACGAAAAGAGTAGATTCAATTTAATGTTTTAGGTTTAATTTGGAATCGTTCGGATGATATGAATTTTCTTGAAATTGCGCCTGGATAAAATAACAAAACGTCTAATTGCATCTATTTCACAAAGATTTTCGATCCTGGCAAAGATGGTGGTATTAGTGTTGTACGAGATCGAACTGAAAAAGGAGAAATGTTAAGACCGGTCCAAAAAATATATCCACTCGAATAGGTAGTGGTGGTATTCTTGACAAATCCATCTTCCTTCAGTAATGTTTCTGAGGGCACAGCAACGAGTACAGGTACACTCAAAACTCGAATTGGACGATGTATTAAAAACTCACTAAATATTGTACATAGTGAAGATTGATTGCAATTTATTTGAAATTGCAAGGTGGGAGTGTTGCGTTTTGAGTTATATTAATTTATTTATAGGTATGCTTTGATGAGAGTTGTCAGAATAAAAATAAAAGAGAGAACAGACACGTTCTTTCAGAGTCCGAGAAAGATTTGTATAATTTCTAGTTCTTAAGCACTATTTGAGTTACACCATTTGGGAAAGTTATAGTTAGTTTCGGTTATGCATGCCAAGTTTTTTTTCTTTCTCTTTTCACTGAATATTATATTGTTTAGTTTTGTATTCAATACAGTGGTAAAACCGAGGGAGGTGTTAGAACCGTATACATAGTTCGCCCTTGAGGGTGAGTGTGAGTTTTTATGGCCTTATGAATACTAGACACAAAGGTGACATCAACTGTCACTCACAAGTGCCCCATCAAATGTTCATTAAGTTCAGAATTTCAGATCATAGGACAATATGTAGAAAAATATCATTTTGGGGCACTCACCTTGGTCAACTGGCAGAAGGAAGATATTCATCTATCTAACGTGGCTCATTTCACAGATGAAATGTTTCCTGATATTACCAACTATTTAGTGGGAACAATGAATGCTGCTGCATCAAGTCAAATGATATTTATGATATTTATTCCTCAATATATCGAAAGGAAAAAAATTATGTGTTTATCAAAGGTAAGCTCTTGAATTCCATAATGAATTTGTTAAAAAATTGATAGACTATGAAAATAAACAATTGAATTTCAATTATTCACAACGTAAAAAACGATCTATATTATATACAAATATAAAAGAATTATTCATTATTATGTAGAATGTGAAGCATTTATCATTCATACAAACCAACGAATTTTAGTCCATAATGTTAACAAAAACATAATTATCTAATGTGAAATATTAAAGAGTAAGAAATGATTATGTTTATGCTATTTCCCTAAAATAGTGAAGATATCCATTATGCGTCAGCTTTTAGTCGTTTCATATAAAAACAAGAGATATACTGCAAATTGAAACAAGTCCAGATAAGTTTCAGTCGAATAATATCATTTCAGGGAATATATTTATTAAAACTTGTAGTATCACAATAATTTTGTCAGTTGACGAGTAAATGAAGATCACTAGTCTTTACTCTTACAGGTGAATTAAAAGTACAAATAAAATTATATATTCCTCCTTATAAGTCCAAATAATATTAATTCTGACACTGGCTAATCTCTTTGTCTTCACATTTTTGTTTTGAGTGTTCTCAACAACTCAACTGCTTCCTCGGGTGCAGTAAACTGGTGGTCAAGTAATGAAATATTATTGTATCATAACCACCATCCTATGAAATGGTGACCTGTAAAAGATTTTCAATGTTTTATTCACCTGAATAAAAATGTCTAGAACATACTTCACCATACCTTGTTAATCCTTCTCTTCTAATGATATTTTTTTCCTTTGTATATATTCAGTAATAAATATTATAAATATAATTCCATTCATTGTACCAGCACTCATGTTTTCTACTAAATGATGGATAATAATATCAGGATACATTTTATCTTCGGAATAAGTCAAATTAGATACATAAATCTACTGCAGTTGATAAGGGTGAATGCCCAAAAGTCACATTTATAGTCCTCGATGAATATGATCTGAACATAATAAATAATTTGATGGGCCCATTTTCACGATTCTTCAGTCCAAAGATCAAATAAATCAACTGAAACACTTGAGAAACACCAAAATCTCTCGAGAGTTTGTTATATTACATAGGAAAAGTGAGGTTGTTGGTTGTTGTACCCCCAATGTCAAACGTGTACGAAGTAACGGAACACGCGTCGCATGCCGATAAAGAAGAATATGGCCGGCGAAACGACTTCCTTCAATTCCCGGGAATTTTGAATATTTAAATTTGAAAAGGAGAAATTCGCAATAACATCTTTGTTCCAAAAATTTTTTTTGGATAATCTTTCTATTATTTCCTAAAGAGTATATTCTTTAGGATCGCAAAATGACTGGAAATCATTTGGTACTCCTTGACTAATATGAAACATTTGAATGTAGGGAGGAATATATACCAATAAGAAATTCGAATACGGCATTTTATTATTTCGTAATTTAAGTGCAAGTGTTATTCAGTTTGGAGAAAAAGGGGAATTTAGTTTATTAGATATGGAGAAAACGGTGTTAGCGAGAGAGAAAAGTTGTTTTTGGTGCAATTGGTCAGTGACGAAAGTCACATCTTAGAAAATAAAAAACAGACGGAACTAATTTAAAATTGAAAAATGAAGCAAGGCTCACAATCACGAACACCTTCAATAGCCAGGGATTTTCGTTTCGATCAGCAAAGCAGTTGAAAAAATCCTGGGAAAACATTAAACAGAGGTACGTATTTTAAAATACTGTTAAACACGTTCATATTTCAGAAAGAGGTCCAATAATGGATTACTTTTTTTCAGAGAAAAAAATTTGAATACTGGCATACGACAGAACCAATTAAGAACAGGTGGTGGACCACCTAAAATTAAAGGTGATGATCCAGTAATGGATTTTGTTGATGCAGCTGCACCTAATTTGGATTTGGAAGTGGAGTGTCCATCGACTGCACAGCAGTGTACGAAGGCAATCAAGGTGAATATATTGTATAACATTTCAAAAGAATAACTTATTGCTTTATCGCTATAGCTGGTAATTCCACAGTCCGAGAGGATAGCAATGTTGAGAAATGCACCAGTGATGAAATAATAATTATTGAGGGGGAAACAACAAGTAATTCAAGGGGGAAAAAAAGAAAAATAGAAGAAGAGATTGATCTTAGAATATTTAAAATGAAAAAAAAATTGAAAATCAAAAGGAGATTCACGCAATAAGGAAAAAAACGGCAGAAATGGAATATAAGCTTGCCGTGCAAAAGGTGAAGTAGCAGATGAAGGCCATGGACGCTAGATTTAATATTAGGACTGATGTTGATATATCAAATATTATTGATTTTGATTTTTCATAAAGAAATTTGTTAAAATGCCTACTCCTTCTTTATTCGACCCAAAACGCATACGTGTAAATTAAATTCTGTTTCAAAATAATTGGATATACAGTCGAACTTCGATAAGTCGAACTTCGATAAATCGAATTTTTGATAACTCGAATCAAATTGGTTGGCAACAGCGCCAAGATTGGAAATTAGTGTAATTTTTGTTCGATAAGTCGAACTTCTATAACTCGAATATCTTGATACCTCGAACGAAATATTTGGCGGCACATTCGATAAGTCGAATTTTCTGGGGGGATCCCTCATTTACATGTGATTTTCAACGACTCGTCCGTATGCCGTGAAATCAGTTGTTCTTTAGTTGTGAGGAGATATGTCGTCGAAACGTACCCTGAAAACTTTATCTCTGGATGAAAAATATAAAATTTTAAAAGAAGTGGAAAGTGGTGCACGAAAGAAAGATGTAGCTTCGAAGTATGGTGTCCCGGCAAATACCTTGTCTACTATTCTAAGAAAGAAATTCAACTGCAGCAATATTATGAATCATGGAAAATATTCAAGATTCACAAGGTGCAACCCTTCATAATTATCTTCACGTGTATGAGTAAGTTGACACTTCGGAGTTTCCCACAGATGAAGATATTATTCAATATTACAGGTTCGAGTCAGAATTCGTACAGATCAATAACAAAGATGACAGTGAAAACGACATAATTGATGATGATATGGAAGATGATTTCTAATAACCTCCTTCTAATGAGTCGGTAGCAAATTCATTCAGCATTTTGCGTTCATTTTTTAAAACAAACATACAACTGACTAGCTATCTAACGGTTTGAACATTGAAGCTTTTTTCGAAAACCAAATAAAAAAATCCTTTCGTCAGTCACAAATAACCGAATATTTGACAGTAAACTAAGCGCTGAGGATGTATGTTTCCAGTTTCTTTTAACGTATCTATATGTGAAAATGTATAAATTGACAGTGTGAATATTATTTCGACTTCTTTACTTTCATGTTACATCATTTTCCCACATAAAAATAAATTAAGAAAAAATGTGTTTTTTTCAATAACTCGAAGTCTTGATAACTCGAATTTTTCTTCTGGCAGATCATGATTCGAGTTATCAAAGTTCGACTGTATTTCTTTAATTCTCTCATAACATCATAACATTCAGAAATTAGCATTGATAAATGCTCTTCGAAATGAAAGACCTTCACCCGCAACTTCCTGACTATTTGTTGTTTCCAATTCCTCTTCATCATCAATTTCATCCACAACCTCATTTTCGTTCTGTTGTAGGCCTATGTTGTACAAAACAGCTGTTGCACAAACAATGGCTACCGAAGTATTCAGTTTAGTCCTTAAACCATTTCGTAGAACCGGAAACTTCCTTTTCCAAATTCCAAACAGTCTTTCTACTATTCTCGTCCTTCTATGAGCCACATTATAATTATATTCAGAAATAGTTGAGGGGTCAAGGACAGGAGTCAAAATAAAACTCTGGCATGCATATCCATTATCCGCAACAAGCAGATCAGGAATTTGTTGTTCCTGAAACCTGGTTCGAACAGCACTTCTATTGAATATCACACTGTCGTGCGTTGAACCAGGATGTCTCACAACAATATCTAATATCTCCAAGTGAGCTCCACATACAACCTGAAAAATCATAAGAATATAAGAAAAGATATTATTCTTATATCATTGTTCATCATCCTTCACAATGCTTATATCAATATATCATAAAAACATATTTGATATTACATGAACAAGTACTTGTATTGATTAATACACAACAGAATGAAATTTAAGATACACCTGTACATTCAAAGAAAACCAGCCCTTTCTGTTTCTAAAAACCTCACCATGATCACCCCCTGGATTTTCAATTTTGATGTGCGTACAATCAATGGCACCTGTAACTCTTGGAAAATTGGCTATGTTGTAGAATTCAGCCGTGTTTCTTCTAAATTCATTTTCATTAACAGAAAAATGTACATAATGCTTCATTTTTTCTGCTAAACATACCGAGACATTTCTAACAATCCTACAAATGCTTGATTGGCTGAATCCACCAAGATCTCCATGAACCAGCTATAAAGAAATTAGTTGGGGAATGAACTTCATTAATACAGGGTGGGGCAGAAAAACCTATCCGATTTCAAATCCCTTTTTCTCAGAAGAGAGAGCAGGTAGAGTAGTGGGGTAAAAACCGTTAGAAAGCTGGTTTTATGCCATTTGTCAGTAGTCAACATGCCTTGGTCTGGTGAACATCGTGCTTTTGTTATTGAGCGGTTTATCGAATGCGGCGGTTCGATAATTGCTACACAACGTGCTTTTCGAATATTGGAGTAACGAAAATCCTCGGGAAATCCATCAGGAACCCCTCCATAGCCCAAAAGTGACTGTGTGGTGTGCTCTTTCCCGCCTAGGCGTCTCGTTGGACCTAACCACATCAAAAGTGTTTAAGTGATTATTTGTCAAAACTTATGGTGAGTGTTTGATTATGGTATGTTTGTTGGGTGTTTCAACTGATTCATGAAATAGATTTCACCACGCGAATATTCAGAAAAACATATATTTGTGCTTATGAATTTGTGTGGTTCCATACGGAACCACAAGGCTGCTGGTGCTTGTCTATATAAGAAATAATTTTTTACAGATTATTCTAATATGGACCTAAGTAAATTAACTTCAAATGATGCCTATGCTCTGATTGATGAGATTCCTTCAGATGCAGGCTCTTATACTTCTGGCGCTCCATCCGTGGACGATATAGATATAGAGGAACTTGATGACGATGATTTCCTTGAAGTTCAGAACAATACGACGAAGGATATCAATTCAGAATACGATAGTGAAGATGAACTACCACTTTCTCATTTCGTCCAAAAACCAATAGAGTGGACGAAAAATTCGAATTTTGCAAATAAAGCAACAGCATTCACACAAGATTATGGTCCTAACATTCCTGAAAATGTAGAAACCCCAACTGACATATTCCTTTGCTTGTTTACAACAGATCTTATCGACAAAATAGTTTTCTAAACCAATTTATATGCAACACAGAAATTTGGTGATCGCTTCCTGCCAACCAACTCAGACGAAATCAAATGTTTTCTTGGTATAAATCTGATGATGGGGCTCCATTTGCGATGCTGATACTTTTAGTAGAGAGAAAAGGTGGTCATCCGAAAGTTTGTTTCTGAGACAATTTTTTCTGAGTTTCATAACAGAAAATGTTTGTTCGCACAAATAGGATGTACCAAACATAGCCATAATTTTTTGGGCGTGGGCAACTATACTTTGGTATTGTGTTTTGGATAAGGACTTATAAAATTCCAATTTGGTGCTGTTGAGAAATAGTTGCTTCAAATGGGCACTGCACTGCATCTCAATTAGTTCAAGTTGGAGGTCAGCGGGTACTTCATCGACGTTAACATTAAAAGGCATCGAAAAAATATTCAAGGCGGGCTCAATTCTCATGAAATCTTGAAACCTTTTTCGAATTCCTCGTGCAGTGTTTTCAGTTGTTGCGCGAATCTCTTGAATTTGGTTTCTGACAAAGGTGAGATGCTGCTCAGTTTGGGGAAATAGGTGAGTTCATTTTTCTCTATACAGCTGCAAAATAATTTAAGCTGCAGTTTGAAGGCTTTCAAATGTCCCCAAAGTTCATCCAAGAATTGATTCTTGCCCTGAAGCTTCGTATTTAATTTATTCAGGTGCGACAGTAAATCTGTGAAAAATGCGAAGTTAGCAAGCCAACTTTCGTCAGAAATGGTCTTAAAGTCGTCCCATTATCCTTGCATCGTCAGAAAGTCTTCAATCTTTTCTTAAATTCCAAACTCTCTCAAATGCATTACCACAGCTTAGCCATCTCACTTTAGTGTGGTAAAGAAGATCAGAAAACTCACTTTCGGTGGATTTTATAAATTCTTGAAATTGACGATGGGTCAAACCGTGTGAACGTATTGTGTTGATTAGTTTAACAACCACACTTAATACGGGTTGTACATCAATTGCTGCTTTGCACAACACATCTTGGTGGATAAGGCAGTGTGGAAATACCACATTGTTGTTGGGGTTTTCCTTGCAAAACACACCCATAAACCCCAAATTGCTGCCCACCATATTGGGTGCTCCGTCTGTGGTTATGTTACATAATTTGTCCATAGGTAAATTCAACTTTGAAATACCCTCAAAACAAGAATCGTATATAATTTTTCCAGTGGTTTTTCCTTTTAAAGATTGTAAGCATGCCAACTCTTCGGTGATACTGAACTCTGAATCAATTCCTCTGACAAAAATCAGTAATTGAGCAGTATCACTTACATCTGTGCTCTCGTCCATGGTTAGAGAAAAGTATTCAAATTTACTACAGCTATTTTCCAGTTGTGATGATAACTGTTCAGCAATGTCGTCAATTCGAGCAGTTATTGTTTTCCGTGATAACTGTAATGATTGAAACTCTTTGGTTTTTTCTGGACAAATGATGTTGCTCACAGCTACCATGCAATCCTTCAAGAATTCACCTTCTGATAATGTCTTATTCAACTTAGCAATTTTGTAAGCTACAACATAACTTGCCAGTGTTGCAGCCTTTTGAGTATCAGATTGCTTCAAAAACATATTCTGTTGCCCACGTAACTTCTTTTTTTGCCTTTCGGCAAAATATTTTCTCTCTGCCTCTGTCATAGCGGAATATTTCTCATTTGCATGTTTTTTGGAGAAGTGTCGAGAGAGATTAAAATCTTTGAAAACTGCAACTGTTTCATTACAAATAAGGCAAACTGGTTTGTCCTTAAACTCTGTGAAAAAATACTTCCACGACCACTCTTCTTTAAACACGCGACACTCAGAATCAACTTTACGTTTTTTGGTCGTCATCTTGCTCACAGTATCTGACGCTGTAAAAACAAAGCCAATATCAATACATCGCCCACATAATTTTACGACATTATTTTAAGAAATAAAAAGTGATACAAATTTATTCTACTCGTGTATCTGAGAACAAACTGCTTTCGTAATATTTTTTGTACATAATAAATAACATCTTACTTACCTACCGTACAATAGTCAACAAATACGTCGTAACACTCGTTGTTTTATGCACGGCTCTACACCTCAATCAACGGCTGTTTTAGTTGAGTAATCGTGACGTGCGATTTGATCGAGAACCAAACTCCGTGTGCTGCGGCGGCCGATGAGCTGAGCGCGGGGGGCGGTGCGTGTTTAAAGCACATCTCCACCCCGCTTCCTCACGGATGAACGAATACTAGCCGCGTCCGCGTACACTCGCAGAGCAATTTGTTTGTTTATTTCTATTATTACATAAATGAAGACTGCACTAAATTTTTCTTTGATTGTGGCGGGCCGGATTTCAACCACTCGAGGGCCGGAGATGGCCCGCGGGCCGTAGTTTGCCCATCCCTGGTCTAGGTGTTAGAATTCAAGAATGTTATTTTCATCAAGAAGAATCCAAATATGTTTCGTAAATATGAAATCAAAAAGTTATTATAACACAAGAATAACAATTATATATACCCTAGGCATAATTTAACAACAAGCCAGAAGCAAGCTGAGTACAGATGCTTAAAATGTACAACTCTTTGCCAAAAGATATATCTATGATCTCTGATATCAAAAAATTTAAAAAGAAACTGTATAAATATTTAGTTGAGTTAGAGCCTTATGGAAATGAAGATTATTTGCATGATAGGATATAGTTAAAATTTTTTCCTTGTAGACACTATTCCATTTCATTTTCATGTACTGAGCAATTTGTGATGAATATGATCTGAAATGAAGCACTATTATTATTATTATTATTATTATTATTATTATTAATTAACCATAATAAGATAGATAATCAAATTAGTATGGACCAAGAACAATACATTGATTCATTGTTGTCTAAATTTAAGATGGATGATTGTAAACCTGTGAGCACTCCTATGGAATGCAATTTAAAATTAGAAAAAGGTGAAGGGAAAAATATCAACCTTCCTTATCAACAATTAATAGGAGGTTTAATGTACTTATCAGTGCTCACAAGGCCAGATATCTCTTTCGCAGTTAGCTATTTAAGCCAATTCAATAATTGCTTTGACGAAAGTCACTGGAAAGCTGCAAAACGAATTTTACGGTACTTAAAAGGCAGTAAATGTAAAGGCTTGCTTTTTAAGAAGAATTATGAATTTAAGTTAGTAGGTTACGCAGATGCAGACTGGGCATCGAATTCTGTGGACAGGAAGTCCTACAGCGGTTATTGTTTCAAACTCGCTGGGGCTCTCGTGTCATGGGAGAGCAGGAAACAGTGCTCAGTTGCCCTCTGAGGCAGAGTATACTATACCCGAAGCCTCAAGAGAAGCGGTATACCTTAAAAATATATTGAATGAGCTACAAGAATACTCTGACTGTATAACATTGTATAATGACAACCAAGTGCCCAAAAATTATGTCTCAATCCTACTTTGCATAAACGATCAAAGCACATCGATATTCGTTACCATTTTGTTAGAGAGGTTGTTCATAACAATATTGCAAAAATTGTATTTCTGCCTAGCAATGATATGCCTGCGGACATTCTTACTAAAGGTTTGAGTTTCGTTAAACACAGTAAGTTCTTAAAGAATTAGGTATATTTGTGTTGAAATAAAATTTGATTTAGTGGAGGTGTTGAAAGTAAATCTCTTTTACTTCAACCCCATCTGTGAAGTACCACTACAAGTACTTTCTAGTACCATTATCGTCCACCCTTTGTGAGTGCGCTTTAGGGGTACTTCCATGTTTCTTTACCGTTGAATAAAGTTAGTTCTAAGTTGTTGTTCAACGAGTTTGTTTCTTTCCGATCCTCGCCATCTTTCTTTGTGTTATCAAGAGTCACCACGTGCTAGTGAGAAATAATTTTTAACAATCTCTACCATATGTGTTTTTTTGAATGTTGTCGGTTGTTTTTCACAGGCACGCTGCAGAGTTCGAGTCGCGAAATTTTCCCCCTCCAACCGAACCAATAAGTACGACGTCGTCGAGGGAATGGGCAATTATTACCGGTGCCTTCGAGCTGTAAAGAAGTATTTAGAGTTTTTACCGAAAATCTTTGATTCATTTCAAGTGACCGATTACGAATTCCATTTTAGTTTCGAATTTATTCTGATTTTCTTTAACCGTTTTCTTCGAGTTATTTTTTATTTACTTTTCAATTGTGAATTTTTTAAGTTTGGTTCGGACTGTAGTGTGTGTGGGAAAAAGTGAAATCCTGAGGATTGGTAAGACCCGTTGTTATTTCACTACCCGTGCCGTCGGTGATTTTGCCTGTGCTACGCGAACGTAAGACGAGACCGCAGACTTCGTATCATACCTGTTCGCGAACGAGACGTCATTCCCCGGTGTTCGATCTTTAGTTTTCGAGACCCCACGAGTTAATCCGATTATTTCTTTTTGTGATTTTCTTTTCCGTCATTCAATATCAAGAACCTGAGGTTGGAGATATCATTGAGTTGATATTCCATCGTCTCTCAAGCGCAGTTTGTTCGTAGGGATCCTTATTGCGGGTAACTCTTATCTTGGAACAACCGAGCAAAACTCCTTGTCTTGAGAAAAGGGTATACTCATTTCTTAGTGTTATATTTTGGCGGATGCGCCACCATATTTTACCGGACCAGAAATACTACTTCTTCGAGTGGAGACTATTCGTCGGGTTCCTTATTGCGAGTAACTCTTATTTGGAACCACCGAGTAGAACTCCTCATCTTGAGTGAAGTGGTAGACCTTTCTCAACCTCTCGCGAGTTATTGCCTTCTTGCAAGCTCGTTCCCGCTAAATTTCTCCGAGTTTCATTTTGGTGGATGCGCCGACATACATCCTGGTCCGGAGTCGAGTTTTACGTCCACTTCTTCGAGTGGAGACTATTCGTCGGGTTCCTTATTGCGAGTAACTCTTATTTGGAACAACTCATCTTGAGTGAAGTGGTAGACCTTTCTCAACCTCTCGCGAGTTCTTGCCTTCTTGCAAGCTCGTTCCCGCTAAATTTCTTCGAGTTTCATTTTGGTGGATGCGCCGACATACATCCTAGTCCGGATGTCGAGTTTTAGGTACACTTCTTCGAGTGGAGACTATTCGTCGGGTTCCTTATTGCGAGTAACTCTTATTTGGAACCACCGAGTAGAACTCCTCATCTTGAGTGAAGTGTTAGACCTTTCTCAACCTCTCGCGAGTTATTACCTTCTTGCAGGTTTGTTCCCGCTAAGTTTCCCCGATTTTCATTTTGGTGGATGCGCCGACATACATCCTGGTCCGGAATCGTGTTATAAGTCCTCTTCTTCGAGTGGAGACTGTTCGTCGGGTTCCTTATTACAAGTAATTCTTATTTGAAACTACCGAGTAGAACTCCTCATCTTGAGTGAAGTGGTAGACCTTTCTCAACCTCTCGCGAGTTATTGCCTTCTTGCAAGCTCGTTCCCGCTAAATTTCTCCGAGTTTCATTTTGGTGGATGCGCCGACATACATCCTGGTCCGGAGTCGTGTTTTAGGTCCACTTCTTCGAGTGGAGACTATTCGTCGGGTTCCTTATTGCGAGTAACTCTTATTTGGAACCACCGAGTAGAACTTCTCATCTTGAGTGAAGTGTTAGACCTTTCTCAACCTCTCGCGAGTTATTACCTTCTTGCAGGTTTGTTCCCGCTAAGTTTCCCCGATTTTCATTTTGGTGGATGCGCCGACATACATCCTGGTCCGGAATCGTGTTATAAGTCCTCTTCTTCGAGTGGAGACTGTTCGTCGGGTTCCTATTGCAAGTAACTCTTATTTGGAACCACCGAGAAGAACTACTGATCTTGAGGAGGAGGGCGATTGTTCCGTCACTGCCGATTTAGTGTCCGACGATCCCTTCCGATCTAGCTAGAGTTTGAGTCTGTTACTTGCACCGATCCATACCCTAGATCCGAAACCGGGGGTGATAGAATCTCGTCCGTAAGGCTCGTTGGTCGAGTTGGAGTACATCCGTGGAAGGACGCGCCCCATAGCGGTAGCACAGGGTAGATTACCGAATTGTACATAGTCTTAACCACATCACGCACACCTCATTGTATGCTTTTCACGCTTGCTCACATAGCCGATTAATAATTGTCCATCTCGCCTATTCGCTGCTTATCTGCATCTATTATATTATCTAACACCTAACCTACGCCGCCTGCTCGCCTCGCTTGGATCCTTCCGTACCGTAATTCATTAAGTTTGCTTCTCATTAATACATTATAATTGAAACTGAATTGTATTTGTAGAAATTGTACAGTCATTTTGGAACACACCGTGATATTGTGTAATAAATTGTGTAATATAGTGTAAATATTGTGGAATATAGTGTGTCTCGTCGAAGGCTTTTTCATTTAATACACCAGTGATAATAATTAGTGAAAGAAACTAGCACATATCAATCGCTCAAACCCAAGATTGAATTGAACCCATCTCCAACTGTGGAAAGGCTACCCAGGGGTAAACCACTGTGAGCGACAACAGGAATTGCGACCTTATAAAACCCATCGCAATTGGCGCCCGAGGAAATAAAGAAAAGTTGTCGTGTTACAACCAGATACGGAAAGCTCCATATCTGGAATTCAAATTCGTATTGAACTGTTATCCGGAGAAATCGCCATCACATTATCTGGTTCAGACAAGCCTTTATATACTCCTACAATAAAAACTATGGGTTTATTGGAATAATTGTCTAAACTACCTAATATCGGCGAAAGATGAGCACCACCACTACTACTTATAGGATAGGGGTACCATCTGTATTGAAGCTGAAAAACTATTCATCTGTTTCAATTTTTTTCCCATATTCAAGAAGAAAGAATCAAGAAAGGTTATTATTCCAATATGAATATATTCACCATCGTCAATAGTTTTTATATTCACTGTACTTCTCTTTGGTGTCGAGAGAAACGTTCGAGCATCACATGGAAGATCTGACGAACCTCCAACATTAACGAGAATTTTCAATAATTTTGATAAACTTGAGAGTTTAATATTCTCTGTATTGTACCGGGTTTTTCACTATAATTTGACCCCCCCTTTAACTTTGTTACGGAAGGAGATACAAAAAAATGTTTCGTATAAAAGTTTTTTGAGTCCAGAAACTGAAATATATACAGAGTGACCAACATATTGATGGCAACTTCATTTTTCAAATGGAACACCCTGTATATTTTTCCATAGTTGGTTAGCTCTTTTTCCCTGATTTCGAATATGTAACATATGTTGGTCTATCTTTCCTACTCTGAGCACCACAGAGTTTCAAATTTCAATAACAATCTGGCATAGCGTTTTGGAAGTTCGTGAATATTTTAGTGGCCAATTTGATTTACTTTAGCAATAATGACAATCAATGAATGCGGAGAATAATAATAACGATATAAAATCAACCAATATTAAACCCATAATTCGGAACTAATCCCGTCAACGCACGAAGAATAATGATAAGGAACAAAATTTTGAAGCTTTAATTTCTGACTTGAATCAGAGCCATAATAATGCTATCAAAAATAGTCTAAACAACAGGAGACAACTATATGAACTATGTGTATTGAATGAAGGAGGTAATTTTGAGCAATTTCTTTAGTTGATGTTATTCTTACCATACTACCATAGTTTATCATTTTTCATTGGTTAAGTAATTGTTAAGTGTTCATTCTAAAATAATAATTTTAAGTAGATTGTTTGGATATTAATAATTTCGTAGGTATTTCACATATTTTTTATTAGGTGTCATCATTTCAAAACTTTGAAACTCTGAAAATTGAAGAGACACATCCACATACGCATTTATATTCGAGATCAGGAGGAAATAGCCTATCAAAAAAGGAAGAATATACAGGACGGGGTGTCCCATTAGAAAAAATATAGTTGCATTCAATGTTGTTCACCCTGTATATCTTCCCATTGACGTTATTATAACTCCAGAAATGAGCATTTTCATTAAACGCACTCTGCCACTTGTAAAATGATTACAGATCTTGGCAGGTGGTTCTTAAAATTTGTAACTCTGTGGTTCTCAGAATAAAAGAGATAGATCAACATATGTTACATATTCGGAATCAGGGGAAAAAGAGCTAGCCACACATGGAAAAATATACAGGGTGTTCCATTTGAAAAATTTAAGTTGCCATCAATATGTTGGCAACCCTGTATATATTTCAGTTTCTGGACTCATATCCAAAAACCACAGTTGATTTCGTGAAACTTTTATACGAAACATTTTTTTGTATCTCCTTCCGTAACAAAGTTAAAGGGGGGGTCAAATTATAGTGAAAAACCCGGTACCATTTCCTCAGTTCAACCATTAAATCAGATTTGTCTGATGCCACATTTGTTGGCACATCATCGAATTTAATTTTGGTACTAGTGTTTCAGAGCTAGTCATCATTGGAGAGACAATCATTGTTTATGCCAATACCTACAGGTAAAGACGAAAATAAATTGAAACCTATATATTATTAGGTACGTAGGTATCTATCAGTTCAAGTTAAATATACATGATGAAGTACATCTCACACTGATATTCCTTCATTTTATCATTTACATCATTACTATTACTTTCATGAGCTTCATTATGCGGAGATTTTATTTAACGTTTTTTTCTAATATTGAATCTTGATTCTACAGTCTCTTATTTCGACGGTTAATCCGAGTTCTCTTTTTATTTTGATCCATTTTGCACTAGTTGTTGAATAACACACAATCTTCCAACGATCTCTTTGGACGAGTTGTTAGCGTGCTGGAAGATTGAATTACAGAGAAGCAAGAGGTAAGAAACTTTGAAACATTTGTTTACAATAAAAAAAATATAGTAAGTTTCATTATAACGGTCGGTGTTACAAGTGAAACAAAATAAAATAATTAAAGAGTCATCTGAGAATAAAAATTGAAGAGTATTTTGATTCCAATTTTTCTTATGAATGTCAAATATCGATCATAGTTCAAGAATCTATATCGATTATTATCGTTTGTGTATCTATATCGACTTCTTTTACTTGAAAGTTATACTTTTCTTCCTTCAAAAATACGTATCTCTGTAATAAAACGTTATCGTTTGACAATATAGGTACGTTATCGTTATTCGTTATTGAATAGAGGCTTTCGTTATTTTATCTGTATCTGAGGAGTAGAGGTTTTTGATAACGTTTTGTTGCTGGTTAAGATAACGATTTATCGTTATCGCGCCAGACATATAGATATTCAGCCTGTATCTAATCGATAACGAATTGTTATACGGGTCTGCTCGTGCTGAGATTGCATTTATATATTTTGTATCAATCTCAAGTTCTGTTAAAACTATTGAGGTATTAGTCTCATCGCTCCACTAAAGAACGAGCTCTCAAAAGCTCCTCGGAGCTTCTCTTAATTTTTTATGGTACAGAAATGAAAAAAATTAGTCATTGTGAGTTTTGTGATGAAGATGTCGACACAAAAATTTTACGCGACATATAGAAAGAAAACATGCTTCGAATCCTGAGGTCATGGATATTTTGAAATTACCCAAAAATAGAAGAGAAAGCAGAAATAAATTCATGCTTCTGAGAAAGGGACAAACTTCACTCTTTACATCAAAGGTACTACTAGGCCTTATCGAAAAAAGAAAAGCCAAATGGAAGATACCTAATTATGGTACCCTTATGCATATTGCAAGGGTGTATATAAAGCGATACTTGAGTCTCCTTGCAAAGCGATGTATTGTTCAGAAACAAAACTACAGACATAACCAGTATTCTGCTTCGCAGACACTAACCGCCTGTGCAATGAATACAACCAATGTTATTTCCAAACTGAACGTGAAGCATCAGGTGATTCATCTGAAAGCATATTTAGGATTGAGGGGTATATATTTTCTTTATTTCTCGGGTTTTTGATCTCATGAAGCCAGATGAAATTTCTTTGGAAGCAAAAAAAGATCTCCTCATTATACAATTCGGAGAATCTTATTTGAAAAAACACAGGAGGGAACGCATCATTATACACGTAGCAGTCGCATGAGGGAACTCTCCAGACTCCTCATTGCGTATAGGATTATATCGGAAGAAGAGGAATCTGCTCTTGAAGATATGATTGCACCAAAAAATTTGGAATTGTACAGTAAGGGAGATAACAGGGTTTGATCCTCAACACAAAACCTACAAAATCCCGAGTCCTGCTATGCATCTAGGAACGTCCTTAAAACACGCCTGCTACGAGTTGAATAGCTTGATATCACAAGAAAGTGACGGATTCAAGTGTGGTCCGAATAAAAATGCCAAGGAATGGATAGAGAATATTTCAAATTTGATTGATTGATTGAAAGTAGATGGACTATAGAATAAGCTTCATTAGCTAATAAAGACCTGCAAGAAAAGAAATGGAACAAGCCATTACTATTACCCTTGGTAGGGGATATTGAAAAATTCAAAGAAGAGTCTATGAAGCTTACTGAGGAATATGTTTTAGATTTTATAAATAATATGGATCAGAAGAACTCGTACACAAATCTGGTTCATTGCAGCTTATCCTTTCTTATTTTATTCAATAGGAGAAGAATCGGTGTCGTTCAGTTCCTAAAAATAAAGGACTATAAATCTGACCGAAAAACCGATATTCAAAGAGTTTCGACAGAATCCGAGAAAACGTATTCGATGAAATAAACGAGTGGACAAAATCTGGCAAGGCTGACAGACGTTTGAGGAACGAACGGTGATTGGGGGATTGATGCATAGGATTCAGTGTAATTGAATTTTGAAAAACAATAAATTTGTGTTGTATTTGAATGAAAAATAAAGTTTCGTTAGCAATATTATCTGTTCTTAGTTATTATAATCAGACAAAATCTCAGAAAAAAAAACTTAAATGACCAAAAGTCAGAAAAGCGTCTTGATTGAGTTCATGCAGAACAATTATCAACTGCAATCGGAAAATTTTTCAAAAAATTTCACTCAAGAGGCGCGAAAAAGATGGTCAGAAATGTATGTGACGCTTTAGCTGATGTGCTCTTTCATATTTCGCTCCGAGGTTTATTTGCCGTTCTCTGTGGCTGATTGCGAATTAATTGTTATGATTCATTTCTGTTGGTGCCTTACTGGGACTTTCACACAGTGACCCGAGTGTCGACAACTTCTACTGGACATCACGCAAGTTTTAGAACAATTTTGTTGATATTTCGTTAGTTCCCAGTTTGTTTATCAACTCTTATCACATATCGGTGACCAGGTTTGTTGACTCTCTACATATTTTAAGGCGTGCCACACACTTTCCGAGTTGTCTGCCTTGACCGAGGAGATATTTGAGCATTATGCCGTCCTGTCACAGTTGCTCGAGACCGATTCAAAAAACCGAAGAATTTGTTCAGTGTTCAACTTGCTCAAGTTCATTTCATCTCGGCTGCGGAAATCTCACTCCTACGACAAGATATCGCTGGTTGAGCTCGGAAAGAAATGGTCTTGCGCCTATTGTACGTCCTCAAGACGATTGAAGAGAGCGGAGGCTGCAGTCGGTCCTCAGACACAGCTAGCATAACGATCACTTGACGAGGCCCCTATCACCATGAGAGAGTTCAAATTGCTGTGGTCTTCATCAGGTTGTCGACAAACCAACACGGATTGTAAATGGCCAAACTTCACATATTCTTGATCTTCTGGTGACTAGCGATCCGGATCTGGTTTCTGATACTAGATTCCTAGATCCTCTTGGAAGATCCGATCATGTGATGATCGTGGCTAACCTACAGTTCACCCCTTCTGTTGTCAGAGGGATTGCGAAGAAGTATATATCAATTACCGATTTTGATTCACTTAATGACCACCTTTCTAACATTGACTGGGAGAATCTTCTGGTGGGCAAAAGTATCGATTGTGCCTGGCAATGTTTCAGCACCCGCCTGAGGGAGTCAATATCCCACTTCACCAAAACAAGTTAATCAACACCGTCAGATCTAAACCATGGTTAACAGATGCAGCGTCGCAAAAAGAAACTGTGGAAGTGTTATCTTCGCAGTAGGACTGAACTAGATTACATTTTTCATCGTCGCTACTCTAATGCACTAAGTCTGAGAATTAAGAATGCTAGAAAAATGTTCCGCAGTTCCTTGGCACTACCTAAAAATCGAAAGAAGTTCTATAAGCATATCCGCCAGACTCTCAATTCTAAGGTGTCGATTCCTCTTGTCAAGGATGACACTGGTAATCTGTGTTCTAATACCTCTGAATGCGCTGCTATTTTTGCCGATACTTTCGCCAATTCCTTTTCCGTGGAAACGGACGACCCTATGCCACAAATTTCGACACCTCGTAATACTATCTCTCTGTGTCTATTAATGTCAGCGAGGGAGAGATATTGAAGCTTTTAAACGAGTTGGACCTATCCACCACCCCAGGCCTGGATAATATCTCGGCCAGTGTGCTGAAGAGGTGCTCCGCTGCTCTCTCGATACCAATAACCAAGATCATCAAGTTGTCATTCAGTTCTGGCCAGTTGCCTTCTGCATGGAAGTTATCCAGGGTTACTCCCATTTTCAAGAAAGGGGACAAACTGTCTGCGAACAATTACCGTCCGATAAGTCTTCTTCCTATCATTGCCAAGGTTGCTGAGAGAGTAGTATGTAGCAGGTTGCTCCAATTTTTGCTTGAGAACAAAATCATACCTGGGCACCAGCATGGTTTCTTACCGGGACGATCAGTAATCACAAATCTGCTTCAATGTCTCGATCACTGGACCAAATCCACCGACAGAGGTATACCTGTAGATGTTATCTATGTGGATCTTTCACGAGCCTTCGACCGTGTCCCTTTAAATCGATTGCTTTTAAAGTTGGAGCATTTTGGCGTGAGAGGTGGCGTCCTGGAATGGCTTCGATCCTTCGTTTTTTGCAGGTATTTTTCGGTCAAGGTTGGTGATTCCCTATCTGACTTAAGGGCGGTCATCAGTGGCGTCCCACAGGGCTCTGTGTTGGGCCCCATTCTATTCCTGGCATACATATCAGATCTACCGGTTTTTCTTTCATCCTTCTACTCTCAATATGCAGACGACCTCAAGCTTTTCTATGATGCTCGATTTCCTGGAGTTCTTCAAAATGACTTGACACTGCTGACTCAGTGGTGTCAAAGGTGGCTTCTTCCCCTGAACGTAAAGAAATGCAGAGTTCTTCATCTTGTTAGGGGCAATCCACGGCATCAGTATATGATTGATGGCAGGATAATTGAAGCGACGGCAGAGCATAACGATCTTGGTGTGACCATAACGGAGGATCTCTCCTGGACTTCTCACGTTAGCAACATATTATCGAAAGCTAACAAGATCCTGTACATGGTACGACGAGCGTTTCCTAGATGTTCAGTGGATACATGTAGGCAATTATATATCACATATATACGACCGATTTTGGAATACGCTGGCCCTGCATGGTTCCCATACCTTCTCTCTGACCAACACCGTTTGCAACGAATAC
This sequence comes from Propylea japonica, assembly GCA_013421045.1. Lineage (NCBI taxonomy): Eukaryota > Metazoa > Arthropoda > Insecta > Coleoptera > Coccinellidae > Propylea > Propylea japonica. Next base: position 61,489,615 of record CM024240.1, read on the forward strand.
AGCGCGCCACAACTAGGATCCCTTTCGGTAGATTTCGGCCATCTTATGAGGAAAAACTGCAAATGTTCGGGCTTGGCAGTTTTCACGACCGTAGAATGCGTGGAGACCTCATAATGACTTATCGCGTACTTCATAATTTTATTGGTGGCAACCTCGGCAACATCTTCACTATAAATGACAATAATCTTCGTGGTCACCAGTTCAAACTCTATCACGAGGTGTTTCGAACTCGTGCGAGACAGTTTTTCCTGCCCAACCGGGTATTCACTGGGTGGAACTCTTTGCCGGAAGATGTAGTGAGTGCGGAAAGTGTTAATTCCTTCAAAAACCGACTAGACTCTTTATCTTTGTTGGAATAGTTTTCAGTTTGTTTATGACTAAAGTGTCATTTATGTATAGAATTCATAGGCTTCGGCCTCATCTGGAATAATAATAATAATAATAAATTTCAGAAACACTCAATAGTTTGCCAGGAGCCAACTGGCGGAAGGTGAAATTATGCAAAACTATTTCAATCTGTTCCATTCAATTATTCATTTGTAGACTTGACAAGATATGAAATCAAGGACTAAAGTGAAGGCCAGCCACTCAAAATCCTATGCCAGTGGCACAGGTGGGTGTACTCTCAATTAATACTATCAGCTCTAGTTTTTGAGATACACGGTACAGGTTAAATGATATATTTTTTTCTGATAAAGGACAACAAATAAAGATATAATATATATAAAGATATGTATTTAATCATCAAAATAGAAATTTCCCAGAATCTAATTAGCCAAATGGATACCTGGAATTGTCCCTGACCCAATGTTCCGATACTAGGAACTACTCAATACAATGCTCTTAATTACTTTTATACCTGTAATTGCCTATGACCCGATCCTTCTATACCTGCTTGGCTGTACTTGATTTAGTATATTACTGAGTTTTCCCAAGTAAAGTTGTGCTATCACTTTGTGTAAATTTTGGTCGTTTTGTAGTATCAAGACACTAAACTGAAACAATGGCATTCACAAGCAGACGTACCTGTGTAAATCATCTCGATGTTTTTTGTTATGTGTGTAGTGAATACACCTTGAAAGAGAGCAGAAAAACGATTTCTGACTTTGTGAAAAGAGCTTATCTTACCTATTTTGGCGTTCATTTAGGAGATCAAGATAAATCTTGGGCCCCACATTTCATATGTAAAACATGTGTTGAACATTTGCGACAGTGGACAACTGGAAAGAGGAAGTGCCTAAAGTTTGGTGTATCAATGGTTTGAAGAGAACCGCGGAACCATCATGACGACTGCTATTTTTGTCTCGTTAATATTAAAGGCATAAATAGAAACAATAGACACAAATGGACATATCCTGATCTAGATTCTGCAAGAAGGCCTGTAGTGCATTCGGAAGAAATACCCGTTCCATCATTCAGCAGTCTACCCAAACTGACAGAAGATGATACAGAAACATCAACGTCTGACGAAGTTAAAAGAATTCAATCAGAAAACGACAGCGATTTTGAAGCAGATTTAGCAACTCCGCAGTGTTTCAATCAAGAAGAACTGAACGATCTAATAAGAGACCTGAATCTCTCAAAGGAATTCGCTGAATTACTTGCATCCAGATTAAAAGAAAAAAATCTACTTTGTCGAGGTACTAATATTACATTTTATCGTAAAAGAGATAAGGATCTGCTGCCTTTTTTCACTCAGGAAAATGACTTGGTATTCTGTAACAATAAAAAAGGGCTCTTAGAAAAAATGGGTTTGCCAGAATACACTCCAGATGATTGGCGCCTTTTTATTGACACTTCTGGGAGAGAGTTTATCGGTTGGAATAAATAAAGAAGAAATCCTTCAATATTTCGAATAGTTTTTTTAAGTGTTATTTTTTGTTGGAACGGCGAGACAGGGTTTTTTTGTACTGAGGTTTTTTCCCTGAGCTCTGGTATCATACGAAAAAATAGTATGGTACCCCGTTTTTGCACTAACCTCAGTTAGGGATTTTAATTTTTGTTTTATGTTAGCTCTCAATTTCAAAAGAAATATATATATATATATATATACATATAAGTATATGAATCGTCAAGTTCGGGGACATTTTGTGTTGCTAAATGGTCAGTTTGAGGACATTTGTCAACTTTGAGGACGGCCCCCAAACTTTTCTTACAGGAATTGGTTAGTTTGGGGACTAGTCCCCAAACTTTTTAAGAGTTTAAGTTTAAGAGTTTAATGGTAAGTTTGAGGACGCGTCTCCAAATTCATTCGAAAAATGTATAAAATGTTGATTTGGAGTTTTGTGGAATAGTGATTATCACTCAAATGGTGTTCTATTAGTTTTCCTACAGGCTGAAATTGAAATTGAATTCGTAGGATTCATATTTATTTCGAGGTTTTATCCACCGAAATTGTTATTATTTATCAGCATCATCTCGATAATTTCATGGATGAAAAAGAATCAATTATCGAATATATTGGATTTTGTTAGAACATTTTAGTCATTATTGGTTCCGAGAATGGGAGCTGTCATATTGAAAATACAATGCAAATTTGATATTTTCATGCCTTTACAAATGAAAAAGCAATGGATTTCAATTTTGAAGCAAAGTGAATTAATATTTTAAAATTTTCATAGACCGAAGAAAATAACAATGAGAACCTGTATGAAAAAAATAAATATGGAACGTGAAATCAGATAATACCCATTACAAGCAAATTGAATAAATATCCCGCAAAATTTTTGTAATGAACTTCAAAATTTTTCATATGAAGGTCTCAAATTGAGTTCCGTTCTTTTATAATTTAATTCGATATATTTTCTAACATAATTCACTGTGTCAACAGCATAATGCGGAAATGTGCTCTTTATCAAGACCATTTGTGACTGACTATTGAAAGTTTTTGACAAATTTTCAGTACATTGAGTACGCTTCTACTGAATTTGTATCTCACTAATAACATACCCACTTGAGATCATAACTGAAGCGACACATTTTAATTTTTCATGTGACGGCGTTGAAGGTTGTTCATGAACAAAACTGTAATGGTCGACTTTCATTCGGTGACAAATTTCATCAGGTATCATCGTTCTAAACTTAATGAGCAATGACAAAGTGCACATACTGAAAACCCCTACAAACTAACTAATTTGAAAAAAAAATTTGTCTTAAAAATGTCTGGACGCCTATAAAGGAGATACAAAGACCTTGCCAAAAAAGTACCACATGACTCACGTTCCCTATTCAGAAAATTTCGGGATTTCGTTTCCGAATATTTTTCTTCGGAGAAATGAATTTGTTCCATAATGTTGACGCGCACTGTATTGGAAAGTGACTCCATATCGTCCCGATTTTAAGCATTGTTTATTTTAAAGGTAGTGCCAGCCCCCTTTCAGAAATAATCCAGAGGAAAAAAAATTGAAAAATTCATCTTATTAGATGCCCTTTTCCATGATTATGTCGAAAAGTATTCCGTGACTCCATCATTCATACAATAAATGAAAGATTTTGCTCTGAATATGGAAGTTATGACTATTTAAGTCCGGATCTGCAGTACGGCCCAGATTTTCTATTTTTTTTTTTCATATCTTCTGATGATACGATGATAACGAAATTCAGAGCAAATTTGTGCTGCTCTGTTTTAGTTCTAAATGTCAAGTTTGATATTGATCTGATTTGTAATTTCGCTTATATCGAAAAATTCATCTTATTATCGAATAAGATGAATTTTTCATTGATTTTTCGATATAAGCGATCGAAATCATAGAAAAAGGCATCGGCCTTTTTCTATGATTATGCCGAAAAGTATCCCGTGACCTCTTAATCATACAATAAATTAATGATTTTGCTCTGAATATGACTATTTAGGTCCAGATCTGCTGTACGGCCAAGATTTTTTTGAATCTTCTAATGATAGGATTATTACGAAATTCAGAGCATATTTGCGCTTCGCTGTTTTAGTTCTAAATTTCAAGTTGGATATTGATCTGATTCGTAATTTCGCTCATATCGAAAAATCAATGAGATTAATTTGAGAGAGAGAGAGAGAGTAACTCCGGAAACAATCTATAGTTTTGCCTTCTCATGAATGCATACAGGGTGTCTGGTGAGGAATGGGACAACGTTTAGGTGGTGATGAGGGATGTCTCAAGAAGTGAGAAAATGCCATTTGAAATCATCTGAGGTTCATGGTACCTGATATACAGGGAGATTTAGAAAAAATTACGAAATTTCAAATGAATATAATTCAGGAAATATTAGAGAGCTAATCAGATGATTTTTCGTATGAACAATGATAGAGTGAGTACGACCTGGTTTAAATGGAAATTTCGAAATAAAATGAGATCCGGACTCAAAAATGTTAGTTTTTTTGAAATTAGGAAAAAACAACACCCTGTATGCAGTTTAAAATTTTTTAGGCTTCAGATTCTGAGAGAGCAGGAAAATATTCTCAAACTCAACTGTTATCCTGAATGGCACAAATTTTCCCTGCTTTCTCTAACCCTTCGAATGTCATTTCAGAAACATGTGATATCAGATAGTTACTCATAAGAAAAAAAATGGAAGCAAGCCCAGAGCAGGAGCTTCTGAGCGCTCGTTCTTTGGTGGAGCAATAGGACCATCATCTCAAAATTCTGTATATGACTTGAAATTGATACTTAATATATAAAAAAAACTGACAATTAAAAAAATTCAATTCTATGGTCACACTTGAAAATTAAAATAATAAATTTTATGGTTCTGATGATGCGATCCTCTTGAAATTTGGCATGAACATTCAGTATATCAATGTACATACCAGAAATAAATTTCATTCAATTCAGATATCTTGTTATGAAAATATAAATATTTTTTTTCAATATTCAAATTGAATATTTTCTATGGTTCGGATAATGCGATGCTCTTCAAATTTCGCACAAACATTAAATATATAAATCTCAATTACAAAAATAAATTTCACTTGATTCGGATATCTTGTTATGGAAATATAAAGAGTCTTTTCTTCAATATTCCAATTGAAATTTCTATGGTTCTGATAATGCTATTCTCTTGAAATTTTGCATGAACAATCAGTGTGTCAGTCTCCACTTACAGAATGAATTTCATTTAAATCGGAAAGTTCGTTATAGAAATAAAAAAATTCTTCTTTCCAATATTCCAATTGAATTTTCTATGGTTCTGTTAACACTATGGCCACAAAATTTTGCAGGAGGCTTACTATGAATATCTGGCACGTTGCTGCAATATTTCATTCCGTTTGCTTTCGTTTTGTGTGAAATATCGAGTAACAAAAATTTTGAATGGCCACTTTTTATGGAACACCCTGTACGATTTTTCTGGTTAACGAACTTGTCCGAGCTATTCGGGAGCTGAACACACCCTGAAAATTTCAAGTCTCTAGGACAATTCTTTCGAGAGTTATTGTGCTCACGGACGGACGGCCGGCCCTACAGAATTTGATTTGACTTCATATTTTTCATCAGGGAATCAAATAATATCGTTTGAGACCATTTTCGGCTCAAAATTCGAAAATTACAGACATTTGGGCAAAACGATATAGGACTCGTTTAGGTAGAACGAGCGCTCAAAAATATCATAAACGAATCAAAAATTTTATGAAAATTATCAAAAAAGCGAAAAACAATTAACATTTGGAAAATTAACGAAGTATTTCTGAAGTACTATTTGATGATTCAGTAGGAACAAAATTAATGATTGATTCTTCAAATATTGTTCAAAATGAAAACTGTCAACCTATCGTCTCTTAGTCCATCTTTCAGATGAGTTTGAATAATTTTTTCCTGTAATACCCAAGTTTCATTCGCTATGTACCGTATGTATCTCCATCAAGTCTTGAATCTGCTTGCCAGTTATGTCAATTTAATGGTTTGCTATCATTCATGTAGAGAAAAGAGTTTAGTTATCTGTAAAACTAGTGATTTTATTGTACTTCAATTTGGTGAAAATCATGCCGCACACATTTTCTAATGACGAGTATGCTGACATGCTTTTGATGTATGGTTCATGTGATATGAACGGAAGAGCAGCTGAAAGGGAGTATCGTAGACGTTTTCCCAATCGTCGGGTTCCAAATCAAAAAAATTTTGCCCGCCTTGATGCGCATTCGAAACAACATACTACTTTTCCCTGAAAAATAGTTTCTGAAACACCACATTCAATAGAAGAGAATATCCGTGAAAATATATTAGAAACTGTGCAAAACAATCCGGAAGTAAGTATCAGATTGGTTTCAATTCATGAAGTATCAAAATGGTACCTTTGGAATACCCTGAAGAGTAAAAAATATCACCCATATCAACTTCAAGTGGTCCAGCACATGGAGCCTGGCGATGAGATTGCACAGCTTCAATTTTCCAGGTGGATAAGAAGTCATAGAAGAAATGTCCAAAGTTCACAGTTGAAGCTCAATTCATTCGCGATAGAATAAACAATGCTCGAAATAATCACCTTGGGCATCAACAGAATCCTTCCTGTCGTACAAAGACAATCACAGAGACGTTTCAGTGGGCGCAGTTTATGATAATCATCAGAGAAATTTATAGATATTTCCTCATGAATGTTCTTCCTAAGTTATTAGGGACTATTAATCAAAGAGGACTTATTTTCCAGCATGCTGGAGCACACCCACATTTCTCAATTCTATTCAAATATCCAAATAGATGGATAGTTCGTAGTGGTCTAAGAGCATGGCCACCTTGGTCTCCAGACATGACACTGTTAGATTATTTCCTTTGGGGTCACCTTAAAACCATGGTGTACGAGCAAGAGATAAATACTTTGAAACAATTAATTCAGCGAATAATAGACGCATGTGACGAAATACCAAATGAATTTTCCAAATGTTTACTATTTTTCGCTTTTCTGATAATTTTTTTATAAAATTTTTTATTCGTTTATGTTTTTTTTTTCTGCTTATAAGTAACTATCTGAGATCTCATGTTTCTGAAATGTCAAGACAAAAATATGAAAGAAGCAAAAATCGGAAGATTGACATTCGAAGGTCAAAGAAAGCAGGGAAAATTTTTGTCATTCGGGATAACAGTTAAGTTCCAAAGTATTTTTTCTGCTCTCTCAGAATCTGAAGTAAAAAAAATTGAAAACCTAATACATTGTTTTTTCCTAGTTTCACAAAAACTGAAATTTTTGAGTCCGTATCTGATTTTATTTCGAATTTTTCAGTCAAACCGATTCGTACTCACTCTATTATTGTTCATACGAAAAATCATACGATTACCTCTGATATTTCCTGAATTATAGTCATTTGAAATTTCGTAATTTTTTGTAAAACTACCTGTATATCAGGAACTATGAACCTCAGATGATTTCAAATGGCATTTTCTCACTCCTTAATACATCCCTCACGTTGTCCCATTCCTCACCAGAAACTCGGTATAAGCATGTAGATGTCTCAAATCTACCGCGAAAATTTTAAGTCCGTAACTCATTCCATTCGAGAGTTACAGCGACCAGAAAATAATTGGTTTGCATCGCACAGACAAAAATATTTTTTTGAATTTTCTATTTAAATTTTCTAATAGCACGAATCTCATTACAGAAGCTGCAGAAGTTTATGCATCACTATTCCCTCCCAAAATACCAAAATTTAAATTTATCGAATATTCGGTTTCATAAAAATAATATAAAATTTCAAATGTCAATAACTCCGAAAGTCTTTCACTGATTTTGATCGTTAAATATCTTAACCGCGGCACCTGAACCTTTTTTCAGACATTTTAGAATTCTTAGTTCATTTCATCAAGAGTTTCATGTTCACAGCCTGGCCGGACAAAATCATTTTTGACCTAGGATTCTTCCTCAGAGAGTTCAATCGAGCCCTTTGGGACTACTTCCGGAGCAAAATTCTAAAATAACAGACATTTGGGTCAAACTACAGCGCGCTATTTCCCTTAGAACAAACATGCAAAAATAAATTCTGGATTATACAGGCTGATCATAACCACTTAATATTAAAACATAAACTACGACTAATGGTCGGAAACTTTCAAAATTCAATGGAAAATTGATGAAAAGCTATCAAGTTTAGGTGCAGGATAACTTGAAAAAGATTATTAAGAATTACTATTAAAATTCAACAAGATGTTCGAATTTTAATTATGACCACTCCTACACTCCAGAGTTGAAATTATAATAGAGAAAAGCCAATATGTCTACTCGAAATACCATGTCTGTACACGCGGCGCAACTTTCATTCATTGGCAATTAAAAAGCCTCATAATCTATACTTTTTGCTTCTTTCCCGTGATGGTGCTTCTAGGGTATCAATTAATCTGAAAAAACACATCAGTATATAAGCTTATTGTTCCATATTTCAATTCATATACAGGGTACTTCCTGTTCCTTAAATGAAAATAACTTCAAATTGTGCTTCACGCAATATTGTTTATATTTCTATGAACTGTCCTCTGGAAAAATTCCAGTTACTGTTGCTATGCGAATGTATTAGTGGTGCTTGGCGAAGAATATTCCAGATCTTTCAGGAATAAATGAATATATATCTGAAAAATGTTAACTTTGGGGACCGTTCGCGAAAGAGGGGGCACTTCTCTAGGGCTAAAACTAAGAACTAAATATTTCTATTCAACGACTCAGTTTGATTTCTGAATTCGCTGATGAAAGATATCACCATGTTTATGTTAGTGAAGTTCGAGAATAATTCTTTGGAAATTTATCCGCAAAAAAATGTGATGTTGAAGGAGAATGATAGGTGTATAGTGAAGCATAAAGGAGCGAAATATGAGGCAACCTGTATATTAATGCACGGTAAGATGAACTCTCAATCAATTTGAAATCTACTTTTTCAATACCACGATTGACAGTACAGTTTCAATCAACGACATAGGTTTTTGGAGAAATAATATTTTGTTATTTTTGATTCAATATATGATTGCAGAATCGAAAGTCTATTTGGAGAAATATGCTGAATGCTATTCTTCAGTTAAAATTCCTGTCGAAGAGAAGAACAATGAAGAGAACCTCGCTTTTGATCTGAGCAATTTTTCCATAGGCTCAGAATTCATCGATATTCATTCCTCTTCCTCCTTGTTGGATATGTCCTTCCGAAGTATGGAAAACAGCAGTTATCAGCTCCAATCAAGAAAACACAATGTCAAATGCGGAAGATTCAATGGAATATAATGGTAAGTTTTATTTTTATACACATAAAAAATAACATTCGATAAATTGCAATTAATCTGATGATTTTTCTTCCTTACAAGATACTTCCTTCCGTTGTGGTAACTTGGAAATGGAAGAGATAAGTCTCACTCAAGAAGAGGATATTGAAAGTGATGGTAAGATATTTTTTCATACACATATGAGCAGTAACTCACCGTGATGTCATATTAGATGTTCCTGGAAAACTATTCATTATTTTGTTTTGAGAATGCATTTGCAGTTTTCCACAATACACTTTTCACTCAAATATGTGAAGACCACTGCAACTTCCAGTTATACCGGAAACAACTCACTTCTTCTTTATTTCAAATAGTACAACCAGTATATTATTGCATCATCGGATACCTTATTCGATGACAATTTTACAATATGCCATACCTTGCATTGAGACTGAATGGATTATGAGTAATTAGGATTCTTATGAGAAAAATTATGGAGACAAAGTCTATTGTTTTTCGAATATTTCCGTAGGAGTTTTTTCGAAAAAATCTTTTCCATTTTCAATTTTGTGAATAAAAAATAAATAAATCACTATTATATACTCAAAATATTCATGGAAAATAACATGAACTTAGACAAACCAAATAAATCAAATCTCAAGTTTTTCTAATTGCAACTTATATTTTTGAGAGCTCGTTCTACTTAATCGAGTGCTAAATCGTTTCGCCCAAAAGTCTGTAATTTTTTATCATTCCAGTCTATTCTATGTATGAAAAAATTGAAGCAAGCCCTGAGCAGGAGCTTCTGAGCGCTCGTTCTTTGGTAGAGCAAGAGGACTATCATCTCAAAATTCTTTATATGACTTAAGATTGATACTTAATATATAAAAAACTTGACAATTAAAATAATTTAATTCTATGGTCCCACTTGAAAAATAAAAACATTAAATTTTATAGTTCTGATGATGCGATCTTTTTCAAATTATGCACGAACTGAAATATGTAAAAACTTGACAATTATAAAAATTTAATTCTATGGTTCAGATGATGCGATCCTCTTGAAATTTTGTAACAACATTTAGAATATCAATCTTCATACACAAAATAAACTTCACTCGAATCGGATATCTTATTGTTAAAATTTAGAGATTCTTCTTTTCAATATTCCAATTGAATATTTTATGGTTCAGATTATGCGATCTTCTTGAAATTTTGCATGAACACTCAGTATATCAATTTTCATTCACAAAATGAATTCCACTTGAATAATCGGATAAGCAAAACTTCATTTCTATTGATTCCGTATTGTAAGAGGTATTCAGGAACAAACATTTTGAATGGCCATACTTTATGAAACACCCTGTATGAGGTGGCTAGTTAATGAACTTAGCCGCGGCATTTGAGGACCGAACCTACCCTAAAAATCTCAAGTCTCTAGGACAATCCCTTCGAAAGTTATCGTGCTAACGGCCGGACGGCCCCACGTACAGAATTGAATTTGTCCACGGATTCGTAATCAGTGTGTCGAACCCTATCGTTTGAGACCATTTTTGGCTCAACATTAGAAAATAACAGACATTTGGGCAAACGATAAAGCACTCGTTTGAGTAGAACGAGTTCTCAAAACCTGAAAATGAGCGCAAACAGTATTCCCAAACCCAGTTACATAGGCTGTGATTTCCAGTAGACAGAAAGAAACTGAAATTCGAAACTCGAAAACTCATGAATTATAATTAATTGTTCGTTGTTGAGAATCGATGAACCTACAAAAACTTTTGAATCAATATGAATGAAAACTACTCAAATGAAAATATTTTGAATATATGATATGAAAAATTTTGTTGAAGAAAACCCAAATTTAAGTTTTCTTCTGAATACTGGAAATAACAGACTAACTAACCCAGTTTTAGTTTACCTATTGTTTTCTATTACAGTGAGTGTTTCCTTGATAACTCTGAGTTTTCATTTAAGGTTTAGGGTTTAGCGAAGTAAATTCAATTCTACTTAAATGTGCGCCATATCGTTTTGTCCAAATATCTGTAATCTTCGAAAAATGGTCTCAAACGATAGGGCTCGACACCCAGATGACAAATCCGTGGTCAAATTAAATTTTGTCCGTGGGGTCGTCCGTCCGTCCGTTAGCACTATAACTTTCTAAGGGACTTTTAGGGTGAGTTCGGTTCTCAAATGTCGCGGTCAAGTTCATCAACTAGCCAAATCGTACAGGGTGTTTCATAAAATATGGCAATTCAAAATTTTTGTTCCTTAGTATCTCAGACGAAACGGAATCAATCGAAACGTTGCAGCCACATGCAAGATGCTCATAGTAAGTTTTGTGGCCATACTGTAAACAGAACCATAGAAAATTTAATTAGAATATTTAAAAGAAGAAACTTCATATTTCCATAACAAGATAACTGATTCGATGTATTTTGCGAATGAAGGTTGAAATACTGAAAGTTAGTGCCGAATTTCAAGAGGATCGTATAATCAGAACCATAAAATTTAATTTTTTGTAATTATTGATTTGTTACGTATTTAATTTTGTGGATAATATCAAGAATATAAATCCGATCGTGCTGAAATTTTGCATTCACATACTTGGCACGAATCTCAAGTCCTATACAATATTTGAGGTGATAGCATTATTGCTCCACCAATGAACTAGTGTTCATGAGCACCTGCTCAAGGCTTTTCTTAAATGTTTATAGTCGTAAGTTACGTAAAATCGACTGAAAAATGAAGATGTTATAAGTATACGATTTCTTCACAGCATGTATATGTTAGGTCAAAATGGCAAAATTCAATAATTCATAATCCGTGGAGTTTCAACCCATGGTATGGGCATCTTGTAGAAATTTTCATGGAATAAGCTATGCGATGCAAAGAAATACTGGGTGCGCCATTTGAAATAAGACAGTAGTGGCATATTTCCGGTATAACCGGAAGTTACAGAGGTCTGAAATAATTTTTGAAATGTGTGAAAATATATTGGGTGTCCATTTGAATGAAAAATCTGAGGAAATGTCAAATCGCGAAAAATATTATTGAAGTCATAGAATTCTACGTGAAAGGTTCCTGAAATAATATTAAAAAAAAGTTCATCTGAAAAACAATTACAGCAGTATTTCCAAAATGCACATTTTCGAGAAACACCCGGTAACTATAAAACTGTTTTAGATATTGCGGTTTTCACCATTAAGTTTTTCATTAAAATTGCGACTCAGACACGGACACCAGTTTTGTCTATCTTGGTTAGAAATAGGACTTTCCATTCAAAAGCGTCGAATTTAGCCCACCCTAGACAGGGTGGCCCAATTGGTGATCACTAAACTACAACTTCTTAAACATAAGAGATAAAAGAAGATCGGATTGCACATAGTGCTGATCTTATTTAAGAATCATATACTCATACTGCGTTCCTTTATCTTCTTATGCTCTCGAGTTATGAGCCAAAATTGAAATTTGGGCGACTTCAACATTGTCCATTATTACCGTTTCTGTTTATGCTACCATACTGATTCTTACTTAGAGGGTTTTTGCTTAGATATAACATCAAGTTGTGTTTCTTCTTATGAAATGATAGTTGTTCAAGACTTATAAAGAATCATCTCTTTCTTCACTTCAAGAATATATAACACATTATAAAGGCTGGAGAACGAAATAAAGTTACAGCCGAATATTTCTGTCAGTAAAAGTTTGTAAAACTTTGAGACAAGTCGATTTTTACTTAGAGGTGGAAGTCTCTTCAAATTCGCAGGTATAAGATCACTCACGTGTGCAGGGTGGCAATCCCTCAAGAATCTTGGCAAACAATAAGGACGAGTGAGATTTAATGTTGGAGGTTTTGCAATTTCCTTTATAAATATACTGAAACATTGTTTGTTATTCCATTCTGTGTAAAAGTCCCATTATTAAAATTCATTTTTCATTTCAATCATAACTTCCAAAAAGTTTTTTGAACCGGAACGAACGCCAACTAGAATATATTCATGAAAAGAAACTTCGAAATTATTCTTTCGAACGTAATGGCGATTTGACATTCTTGAAGATGTTGCCACCCCGGATCATATTATACATACTCTACACCCCAAATTCGCAGTCTGAAGGGGAGAGCGTCAAAAAATTGACCTGTCCAAGCATTTTCCAGAACAAATCTCACTTAGGGAAATATTCGAGTAGACTATTTTTCATGGGCAATCCTGTCTTATGTATTATATCATTTTTTCTAATCATAAGGATTTTGAATCTAATCAGAGTCATAATTAACTATAGTTTTCATGAGAAAAATCACAACATTATGTTATAGCTCAGCATAGAAACCACTTAAAAAAATCAAAGCAAGCCACTCAGTAATTTGCTATCAAAAATGTCTGTATAATGTTTTATTTCAACATCGCAGCACAAACTGGAAAGGAGGTAATAAACAATATAGAAATCGACCAAATTTCAGTTTTGGCCTATAAGTCGAAAACAAAAGAATATAGAAACAACCGCAGTTTATGTCAATATGAGTTACTCGAAAAAATAAATCCAGAATGTGCCATTCATTTTTCTCTGTTACTAAGGGTTAAAAAGTAGAAGTTTCCACCCTGTACAACATAACTGGAGAAAATCTTCATTGAAAAATATTGAGTTTACAAGTTTTCATCATCTCTTTTGTTTCCTCCAGGTATAACAAATAAAGGAACTTATTATTATTATGATCCAGCAAAATCATAAAATGGCCTTCTTTCACCATTATACAAAACAATAATGAAGGGTACCTACTTCATTCAAGCAGATTGTTTTTTTCAGAGCTATCTACAGATAAAGACCCTACATTCAATCCGGATAGGGAGAGTGAAAGTGATTCAGAACGGGTTGTTTCTCGAGGAGGAGCAAACTCGCCGACCAGAAAGAATAAGTCTTCACAGAAAACATTAGAAGAAACCATTGACGCCACTTCTGACATTTGTGAGAAGGAGAACTTACACGTTTCTGTATCAAAAGCGAGTGGAGGGAGTGGGAAAAAAAATGTTTGCCTATTTTGTCATAGACACTATGCAAAACTCGCTAGACACCTTGAAAATGTTCATAAAGATGAAGACGAAGTAAGAAACTTCATCGTGCTACCGAAAGGATGTCACGAACGGAAAGAGCTAATCGGTCTTCTAAGAAAGAAAGGCAATTTTCAACACAACACGAAGACATGCTTAAATGATGGAACTCTGATAGTGTCAAGAAGACCCAGTGCTTCTAAACTCAGGAAAGCAACTGACTTCCTTCCATGTATAAGATGTAAGGCGTTTTATTCTAAAAATAGTTTACGTGTGCACGTCAGAGCATGCACTGGATTATCCAGCAAAAAAACCCGATCTGTTATGATCAATGCGAAAAGAGTTGAGGCAAGATTACATCCTGTGGCTAACAAAATGGTGAGAGAAAAACTATTTCCACCTCTTAGGGACGACGATAGCATTCGAGCCATAAGGTACGATGAGTTAGTGATTGTCTACGCAAACAAAATGGCCGTAAAATATCGAAATGAAAGATATTTTGAGATGATAAGACAGCGTATACGACTAATTGGAAGATTTCTGAAAGCGCTAAGGGCAACCATAGGTAATGTGAACTCTTTATCAGACGTTTTCGATCCTGCCTACTGCCATGACTGTAAAATGGTAATAAATACATTGGCAGGGGCAGACGATAAAACGGACATTTCAAAACCCCAACAGTAGCCTCTTCCTTATGTACATTACTGAAGTACATAGGAAAAATATTCATAAATCAGTGCATCATCAAGCATGATGATGTCGGAAGAAAACATGCAAAAAATTTCTTGTTACTCTTTACACAAGAAGTGGAGATAAACGTTACTCGAACTGTAACGGAATCCCAAGTTCAAATGAGAAGAGGAAAAAAGATTGAATTACCATCTACCGATGATATAAAGAAATTTTATAATTATTTGAGAAAAAATTTAGAAATAAGTTATAAACGACTAAAAAATAAGTTTAGTCTTTCAACTTGGCTGAATTTATCAGAATACGTACTATTGAGTATACAGGTCTTCAACCGAAGAAGACCTGGAGAGCTCGAACGAATTTGATACAAGACTTCAAAAGACATGAAGGAATCAGTACTGAAGTAGATGAAACAATATCTGAAGAAACTAGGCAAAAAGCATCACGATACGTTCGATTTCTAATTCGGGGAAAACTCAATCGAACTGTTCCCATCATTCTAGATAAAAAACAAGTAGAATGTATCGAGCTCCTCCTAAACTACAGGAGCTTCGCTAAAATTTCCAGTAAAAACGAGTATGTTTTTGCCATACCCGGCGTAACAGATTTCAAATACATGAGATCATGCAATATTATTCGCAAACATGCGGTTCTCTGTGGGGCAGAACATCCGGAAAGAATAAGAGGAACCAATTTACGGAAGCATATAGCGACTACCTGCTTAAAATTCAATCTGGAAGAGACCGAAGTCAAGGATTTGGCAAATTTCATGGGTCACAGTGATAAGATCCATGAAAATATATATCGTCAACCTATTGCTTCTCGGGACATTTTAAGAGTTTCCAGGTTACTAGAAAAGGCACAAGGAAATGACGAAAATGAGGAAAACAGTTGCAGTGATAGTGGAGAGGAAAATGAAGAACCAATAGAGAAGCGGAAACAAAAAAGATCTAGTAAGATTGTGATTACGGTTAAAATATATTTTCGGAGTATTATACATTTTCTGGAACTCCTAAGGGGTTTTTACTGCCAGTTTCAGAAACGAAATTACTTAAAAGGTTTTGAATAATGGAAATTCTCTTGCATATGTTAAATTTTTGCACTAATTTGTAAAAAAACAAATTGTTGTCTAGCAATGAAAGAAAAAGAAAACTTGATCTGTGTAACGTTCTAGCGTCTATAAATCATAAAACCAAATCTAAAAATCTTCAGAATTGTAATTTTTTTATTTGGTCTGATGAATAAGTCTGATATAGACTATGAAACCTCATACAGTCTTGTATTAGTTTAAGTTTTCTTTTTTTTGTTCATTGACAGGCAACATTTTTTCTCTAATTTCAGCAAATTTTCGAAGGAGGATTTCCATCATTTAATTTTTTGAATTGATTTTCTTTCAGAAACTGGAAATGAAAACCCTATAGATTTTTTTTGGAAAATTGTATTCTGTATATTTTATGTCTCTCAGTCTATAACATTTCTCATAGTAAATATTATGTTTATCAAGCATCTCCATATGGATCTGTTAAGAGGCGAAGATGGACAAATGAAGAAACTCAGACGGCGTTGAAGGAGTTCAAAGAGAATATCGACACCGGAAAACTGCCATCGTTCAGAGCAATTCAGGAAATTAAATTGAGGCACCCTGAATTCAGTACAAGATCGTCTCCACAAATTAAGACTTGGATACATAACCAAATCAGGAAGAAAAGTATATGTTGAACTTTTCTCCACTTCATATATTTTCATATTTTTGTTTTCTTTGAATATATTTTTAGTTTTATTTCTGTTAAATTAATGTTGTATTTTATTATTGTTGTTCCGAATACTGTCTAGAAATAATAAATATATAAGACAGTATCTAGTGTGAATGATCGTTATTTCATCATTTAAGTTTATTGTTCAATATAATATCGAGATGAATGAACATTGAATACCTGGAAAATAAAAAAATCAATCAAATAATCAGAAGGAAAGAGAGTTGAATTGCTTCATTTTTCGAAAGAATTCTATAACCTAGAAGCATATAATATATTTTATATACAGGGTGGCCATTTGAAAACGAAACAGACGAGATTACAGACGAAATAAATTTTTTCGATAGAAATGCTCGGACAGGTCGATTTCTGTTTCGAGGGGGACAACTTAAGATGTAGGTTACGGACGCATAGCGCTTCAACCCTTGCTACTACAACCCTCACCCCCAATTTTTGAATAGGGAAGATGGGGTGAATAATACCTCATTTGAAAGGTATTTTTATACTGATTTCAGCACAGTAATTGTTTTTTTTCATTTTATGCATTAGTTCTCGAAATATTCTCAACTAAGTATTTGAAAATGAAGTGGTGTTTTCATGGCACTTGTAGTGTTTTTTTGTGAAAAATCGACATTTTGAGCTTCAAAAAAACCATGTTTATCTAAATGTCGTTGATTGAAGAATTCTGCGGTTCTATTCGCACATTGATTGTTTGCAAAAAAAAGTGAAATTATTTCCACCCTCTCTGCAATTGAATAAACCATGTCGAACAATGAATTAGAACACATACAAGTACAAGTCTCGATTCAAAACTAAGAATAATTCACATGTCAAGAACCAGTAAGCCAACTTAATGATCTGTTCGTAATAAATAAAAAATTATCGATTCTCATTTTTTTTGAAAAAGATATGAATTCAATAATCAACAAAATGAAAACATTATTGAAGCCAACTGAGAAAACACTTCATAATTGAGTCGGGAATCGTTTCACGAATTGGGACAGGAATATTTCTGTGGCATCATTAATGATTTGATTTTCTTGCCTGGTAATCTGATTAGAGATATGTACGTATTTGGACTTTTGGAGATTTCTATCGATCAAGTGTTACCGCATGTTATTGGAAATACTGCAAATTATATCGAAGATAATTTAGATTGAGTTTCAGGAAGATTGAGCTCCTTCGCAATACGCTTTGTTTGTTCGGTATCTTGATTAAAGATTTCTTTGTCAGTGGATTGGAGGAAGGAAGCCACAGTCATGGTTGTTTTGAAGCTCAAAATGTCGATTTTTCACAAAAAAACACTACAAGTGTCATGAAAACACCACTTCATTTTCAAATACTTAGTTAAGAATATTTCGAGAACTAATGCATAAAATGAAAAAACAATTACTGTGCTGAAATCAGTATAAAAATACCTTTCAAATGAGGTATCACTCACCCCATCTTCCCTATTCAAAAATTGGGGGTGAGGGTTGTAGTAGCAAGGGTTGAAGCGCTATGCGTCCGGAACCTACATCTTAAGTTGTCCCCCTCGAAACAGAAATCGACCTGTCCGAGCATTTCTATCGAAAAAATTTATTTCGTCTGTAATCTCGTCTGTTTCGTTTTCAAATGGCCACCCTGTATATGTAACAATTCATGAACTGAAAAATTACCAGGAAAGTAAGAAGTTTTCAGTAAATAATATTTTTCTTATTATTGTAACATATATTTTATCATATTTTCTCAAATGAAGGTTCCCTTTGAATAATACAAATCAATCGTTCTCATATTTTGCATGACATATACAAGGTATTTCATTAAAAAAAAAAATTGAAGCAAGCCCTGAGCAGGAGCTTCGAGCGCTCGTTCTTTGGTGGAGCAATAGGACTTTCATCTCAAAATTCTGTATATGATGATATTGATACTTAATATATAAAAAACCTAAAAATTAAAAAAAAATTAAATTCTATGGTCACACTTGAAATTAAAATAATTAAATTTTATGGTTCTGATGATGCGATCCTCTTGAAATTTAACACAAACATTCAGTATATCAATATACATAACACAAATAAATTTCACTTAATTCGGTTATCTGGTTATGAAAATATAAAGATTCGTCTTTTCAATATTCAAATTGAATTTTCTATGGTTCGGATGATACGATGCTCTCCAAATTTTGCACAAACATCCAGTATATCAATCTCAATTTCAAAAATAATTTTGCTTGATTCGGATATCTTGTTATGGAAATATAAAGATTCTTTTCTTCAATATTCCAATTGGAATTTCTATGGTTCTGATGATGCGATCCTCTTGAAATTTTGCATGAAAATTAGCATATCAGTCTCCACTAACAAAATGAATTTCATCTGAATCCGAAAGTTCGTTATGGAAATAAAAAAATTCTTCTTTTCAATATTCCAATTGAATTTTCTATAGTTCTGATAACACTATGGCCACAAAATTTTGCGAGACGCTATGAGCATCTGGCAAGTTGCTGCAAAATTTCATTCCGTTTGCCCTCGTTTTGTGTGAAATATTGAGGAACAAACATTTTGAATGGCCACTTTTTATGGAACACTCTGTACGATTTTTCTGGTTAACGAACTCAACCAAGCTATTTTGGAGCTGAACACACCCTGAAAATTTCAAGTCTCTAGGATAATCCGGACGGCCAGCCGGCCCTACAGAATTTGATTTGACCTCATATTTTTCATCAGGTAGTCGGACCCTATCGTTTGAGACCATTTTCGGCTCAAAATTCGAAAATTACAGACATTTGGGCAAAACGATATAGCACTCGTTTAAGTAGAACGAGCGCTCAAAAATGAAAATATCAAAAGGCGAATATAATGTGGTTTCATTTATTGGCAGTTAATTTCTTCATATCACTTTTATAACAAGTACAATGAGTTGGGTTGCAAGTATAAAATATATAATCAATTGAATTTCGGCAATTTGAAAATTATTATGATTCAATAATTTCGATAAGCTATCGTTAAAACTCAGTTTTAACCAGTTTTCGATATCAAAAATGTGACATTCAATTCAAACATTTTGTACTAAAATTATTCCCGCTGAAATATCAAACACAGATTACATAAATATGTGCTTTTTATAATCTTTTCAAATATGCCAACGGATTTTCAAAACTCCCATGTACAGGTTGGCCGAAACTCGTTGTCTACTGAGGGATCTCAAGAACCATACCAGCTGTGAAAAAAACCGATTAAACATTCCTCAGCTCTTTTTTCTGACTAACCTGAATATGAAATCATATTCCGCCTTTCTTTCATAGAGAGATAGAATAAAAAATAGAAAATTGTCATTTTCAATAATGCTGAATAACTTAAAAAAGTCTCGAATACTCGGTTGAACTCACTGATGAAGAATCCGGGATAAAAAACTTATTCAGTCCGGCCGTGAACACGATAACTCCCGAACGGACGGAGTGACATTTCTGAAATTTTGAAAGAAGGTTCAGGTTATGAATTTCTCGGTTGAGTTGGTTAACGGGCCAAATCAGTTAAGTAGTTTCGGAGTTATGGACATTGAAATTTTTCATTATTATCTAATATTTTCGAAACCACATACCCAATCATATAAAATTATAAGTATAGAAAGAGAATGATAACGCGCAAACTGCTGCAAAATTTGATGACGATCATTCCATTACGAAATTTTCAGAAAAATATTTTATTTGTGCGATGTAAACTGACAAATCTGGTCTCCGTTCTCTTTGAACGGAACGAGTTACAGACATGAAATTTTCACGATAGATTTTTCTACTATTCTAGTGGTGACCTGATTTTCTCATTTGAGTTCGTTATCGAGCCAAATTGGTTGGGTGGTTTCGAAGTTATTTTCACTGAATTATCGATTATCTGAAAGAACCAGAAACTTCTTCACGAACTATTGTTGTCCCCAAACTGATCTTAAACGAAGAACGTCCTCAAACTCACCGATGCACATATATACAAGTTGGTAGTTCAAGACTATTTTCGAATAACCCTTGCTATAATCGTACAAATAATGCTATATGATTGTACATTATCGAGATGATCTCTCAGTAGAAAATTGTTTCCATGTGATGAGAAAAATTCTCGACAAGTTCAATGATGTATGGAAAATTATCGATAAAATGAATATAATAAGTGAGCACCATAATCGGAAAAAATCTATCGAATTATTCAGTATTAAAAAAATTCAATGGTTTTGATTTGAATTAATGGATGACATCCAATATTTCACAACTCGAAAATATACAGCAATAAAATTATCCTACAAATTTCAGTGCTGAACCGGCTTCATGACAATTCTCAGAACTGAATACCATTTGATTTTTCGGAATGAATTCTATGAATTACATTGAATATCGTTAATTGTGAATACTGAAATGAATCATTTCAACATCAATCACAAGATCCATTATGATTTAACTCATTCAGATATACTAACTGGTATAAAGCGAAAACGTCGGTCTTCAAATTAATAGTATCTCCATTCAAACGTCCTCAACATTACGCTGGGCACCTATATTGGCAGCAAAAGTTCTAAGTGACTTTAGAGGAAGATCTTTCTTTTAATCATCTGCTGGCTAGCTTCCGCACTTGTTGATATACATAATATACCAATCAAAGATTCATGATAATTATTTAAATTATTAAACTTTAATACCAATGTCACTTTCAGACACTCAAGAAGTGCCAATTGAAACGATTACAAGCAAATTCAAATTTCCTACATTTTCTTTATTTATAATTAATAAAAATGCGTGTTGCGAATTAGATTATTTTTCTGATATAACGTTATACTTTATGGTCGAAAGGAAATGCGAATTCAGGATCGCGAAACGAATTTTTTTTTTCTGTCGCATATCGTACAAGATACGCAGATCTCCTTGCCAAAATCACGGTCTCACCAAGGGATCGGTTTCGATGTCGTACGTCGGATTTCGCTTCGAATTCAAACTTAAGACACACAGTTACCTAGCCAAATCGTACAGGGTGTTCAATAAAATAGAGCCATTCAAATTTTTGTTCCTCAATATCTTGGACAAAACGAAGCAAACGTAAAAACTAATAATGAGCTCACTAACTGGATATTTCATGACAATTTGGATTATTTGAGGATTAGGAGAAAATCGTCCAAAATTTTTTTCTCGAAATAGGTAGCCGATACTACGAAACTAAGGAGACCATAAAGATTAGTTTATCAACAACGATTCTTGTTACATTTTTTCGAATTAACAGTGGCTCACACAAATATGTTCTGAAGGAAAACAAGGGAAGTGTTCCAGAAAAAATATCACCCTTTGGATATGCTATCGAAATTGGCATGTCACACGATATGAATAATATCAATGCCAATTTCAGTTTAACCGTACTGTATCTCAAAATAAATGGGAATCGTATGAGAACATATGAGTTATTTTGATTCTTTTCACACACAATACGGTCCTGTAGTTTTGCCCGTCTCTCCCGACTACCCTGTATTATATTATATTTAATGGCAAGAAATTTGATATATTCAAACTCTTTGCGCTCTAATTCAGATCAATTATAATTTTTAAGGATAAGGCATGAGCAGCTTTTGTTATTGTGGCGAATGTTTTTCAGTTAATTTTTTTTCATCAGCAATTGCAATGAAATTCTCTTCATTCTCCTTATGCATATAATCAATTCATTTGAGCTTTTGAAATTGATGATGTACCTTCAATCTGTATATGCTACGTAAATTGAAAATTTGGAAGAAATTAATTTTTAACTTACCCATGTAGCACAAAGATGAACAAAAGCAAATAGAATTTTCATTTCGATGCATTGAATTCGAACAATAGTGAACATTTATAGTTTTTTTTTGAACTGAACACGAAATATTATTTTTGTATACGCCCATATCACACGAAAAATTACTTATGTATACGTAAATATCAGAAAAAATCATATGAATAATGTCCCCAAACTTGAAAATAGGTTTTTTTTTGTTTTTCGCGGTTCAATGGCTCATATATACGAATGTATACTAATGTATACAAAAAAATGGCACATTGAAAATGTCCCCAAACTTGACGATTCATATACATATATATATTGACACTTTCAAACGTAGTTTAAAATGTGTTCTTTTACATAACGGTAACAAATATGGCTCAGTTCCTATTGGTCATTCTACTACCATGAAGGAAGAATATGAAACAATAGCATTGTTAAAGATCCACAATTCACCACATCAATGAACGAGACTTAATCTAACGCTTGTAGTTCATTTAATCAAGTAGTACAAAATTTTCTTGGCAATCATACAGCAGAGAATTACGTAGAATTAGTGGAAACTATGCTTTCAAATTTTAATATTCTCGGCTGTAACATGAGTATAAAGTTACTACCCTCCACAGCCACCTAGATCGTTTTCCAGAAAACTTAGGTGATTGTATGAAGAACAGGGGGAAAGATTCCACCAGGATATTAAAACTATGAAAGATCGTTATCAAGGACGATGGGATAGCCACATGATGGCGGACTACTGCTGGAGCCTTCAGCGAGACTCCCCTAGTAAACTCCATTCTAAAAATCGTATAAAAGAAATGTTTATGTGATTAGTGATAATGTAATTATTTAAATAAGTTTTTTGCAATAAATACTTAAATCCTGTGTCTTTGTCTTTTTTAACTGTCAATAGTAATATTATATATTATAACAGTTATAACGTGAATTATATACACAATTTTTTAAAATCTCAAAAACTAGATCTGATAGACAAAATCTGAAAACTTTTTTACATTCTGCATCCAAAAATTACTCAGGAATAGTTAAAAAATCGCAGGCACCAAAATGTGTGTTGGCCTGTGTTGTAAATAAACCATCACTACATGCCACCAATATAAATGAATGGTAGTGTTTATAATTGGAATTAACCAATCCAGATTCTGGAACTTTCTTAATTTTTATATGTTTGCCGTCTACTGCTCCTAGACAATTTGGCAAGTGCCATAATTCTTTAACGCGATCCGCAGTGTTTTTCCATTTTTCTCTATCTGGTAAGGGCCTCTGAAGAGAATCCCAGATAGCTTTAGTCGTTTCAGCAATTATCCCAATTATAATATTTATTTATTTTATATTTATTTATTTATTTTAACCATAAAATTACATCAGTAAATCCCACAGAGATAAACATAGTTATCTGTTGTGGGGCTGGTTACATACCTATATCTAACTTATATCTAATATATCATTTTTTAATTTTTTTTTATTTTTTTATATTTCAAGTAACAAATAATATATAAAGATACATATGTATATGAGTGCAATTTTCAGAAAATACGGGTGTTTTCGAATGTGAGTGTTTTTGACAGGTAATAGAACTCATCAAAATGAGTAATTTCAGACCATCACATGTTCGTTATAGGAGCGCACTATGATGATTTCAATACCGGATCTGGTCTGAGGTCACGTTAATTATTGTTTGTGATATATTCATCATGAATATTATAAGTATTTTGGGATAATTTGATAACATGACATTGGGATGGATGCATGTAACTTTTCCTTATTGGGTCTTTATGCACTCCAATCGAATGGTGATCATAATCATATTTCATTCTGAAAGAACTAAATACAAATTTGTTGAGTTCTACCACCTGTCAGCCTCACCCCAAAAAAACGTAACGGTTTGCAAAGATTAACAAGAAAAAATCAGATTTTATTCTTTGCTTTTTCAACCAAGAAAACGACATGAAAATCCATTCGGTTGGACATTAGTTTTTCGTAAAGAGAAAGATGAAATTAGCGACGTGATAATTAATCTGATGGCGAGAAATTGACTAGAAAACATTTTTTTAGTTGCAGCAGCCAAGGAAAAGTGGAAGAATCTGAAAACGGCGTACGTCCGGAGGAGAAAACTACCTCCGAGTGGGTCAGGAGCTAAACATACTAAGCCGTATTATTTGAGTGCTTATATGGAGTTCATTACACCCTTCATAAAAACTCATTCATCAGAATATGAAAATGTTCCATTATTAGAACCACTCACATTACACTAAACTATTATAGAAGATCAAGAAACGCCTGCTGCGCTGTCAGAGCCTGAATGTGAGGTGACACTAAGGACAGAAATAAGACAAGGTTCAAAAAGAAAATGTAAAATGAGTGATGTGGAAAAACAATTATTGAATACCTTGAGGCGAAAAAAAGAAACAAGAATCCGAAGAGGAAATTTTTGGAAAGTCTCCTTCCAGAATGTGATGAAATGTTTGAACACAAATTTAGGGTATTCAAGAGGAGGGTTCTCCAACTAATTGACGAAATCAACTCATCTACCTCTCAATTCAACCTTTTATCATCCACATCTACTTCATCGACATATGATGGATCAAGTGTGGATTATTCTTCGCCGTCCCGATTAGATGCTTATCAAAATTTCAATAGTAGTTATTATCCGTAAATGAATAAATCAGAATACTGCCATTCGTTCAATTATTTTTTAAAAATACATAAATAAAAATTTCATTCAAATTTGTTTTGTTCTGATATGCCATGGATAGGTACTCATCATTTATAGTTAGGAGTCTTTCAGCCGCTCCAATAATTTTCCTATAATTCGTATTCATTTTTTGGATTGCAGGTGTAACCGCAGCTAGTAATAAATTGAATGTTTCCTTCGACATTCTGTAAAATGACTGGAATCTTTCTGCATCACCAGCAAGTACCTTTGCCAAAACAAACATTCTCCGATCTTCATTAGTTCTGATATAAAGATGAATCCAATAATTACGTTTACGCTTTCTCTTTTTGAGATAAAAAGAAGCCAATATTACATCTTCATCACTGCTTGACATTTTTGACAACAATCACAGATATGAAAACAATGGATATTTTTTTTTACTTGCCAATATAGGTAGCCTAGCGACCGAATATCGGTCGTATAGCGGTAGCGTTGCTTTGGTGTGAACGACCGATTTTGCTCATCTCCACGATTCAAATAGCATCGCGGCCTCGTCGCGATCGCGTCGTTTTGGTCTGCGAGCAGCCCAAGGCAGCTCAATTCCTTCATTTTCATTTTCTTGGGCAGAGGGTAGTCCACAGAAGATGAAAGAACTCATTACCGGAATCAATTTGCTGTGTATGTATGGATTCGAATAAATGGTGATTGGGCCATCCTTCGACCTACCAGTAGGTTAAATGGAGAGTCATTTCGCAGTTTATCAAATGAAATTTCACCAAATATTCCAATTCATGAATGAACAGAAAATTGGTTCTGGTAATGAATTGCTCTACTATTGTACGGAGTATTATTCCGACCTCAGAGTAAGAAGTAAACATAGAGATGCCTTCACGCATTTGTTGACGTCGACAAGTAAAATCTGTTTACGAAAACAAATTATATTCGATGTTGCCAACCGTATCTTGTTTTTTCCGAATTGCTATGATTGTTCTGTGCACTCCCATTCTATGGTACTAACGGCTTTATATGTAACCTAAGATGTCTAAAACAATGGTGTATGCACTGATTAGATTTTGTTTCGCGATTTTGGAAATTTTGGGTATGTTTTGTTTAATGTACTGCAGGTGGCGTTTCATCAAATATTTGACAGATTCTTGATAGTTTGTTCAAATATATTCTGGTGAACGAATTGTGTCATAAGATATATCTGAATCATTTTCCAGAGAAATTCTCAATCTTCCTGTGTAAGAGACCTTGCTGATTTATTAATAATAAAAAATCATTTTATGTCCTGCAGCTTTCCTGAAGTATACACTGCAGTTATGTTATTCCTAACAATTCCTGTGACTACAGCTAGTCGTCAAAGATCATTTTCAAAACTAAAATTGATAAAAACCTATTTAAGAAATTCTATGGGACAAGACAGGTTATGTAACTTGGCTATTCTGTTTATTGAAAATTCTATGGCTATATCTTTGAACTTTTGCGGAACAGAAAGCTCGAGGAAAAGATTGTTCGTAATAAATATCTTATTGAAATTGAATTGTTATTCTTATTCCATTGAAAATGTAATGTAATTTCCTCACGATGTTGTTCCTTCACGGAAAAGCTAGCGAATAGATGATGAATGCTTCGAGGTAGTATGTTCTATGGATGAAGGTGAACTCTCCAATACAACATATACAAGGTGTAATTGAGTACGCTGAAAATCTCTGAGTTCATTAAAATTACTGAGTACAACGTGACGATTTTTACTGATAGGGCCCCATCAAAAGAACTTGCCACGGTCCCCAGATGGCATAGTTACGCCACTGATTTTGGGTGGACAATCTATAAATCTGGACAAAAATATCCCTATTTTTCGAGTTCCAAAGGTAAGCTATATAGAGGTAATTAGTGTTGGGAATAATCGAGTACTTTCAATAACCGAGTACTCGATGATCGTGCGATCCAAATAACCGAGCGATAATCGAGCGATTTTTCGCTTGATACCCACCGAGCGATTTTTCGCCTGATCCCCACCTCGATTATATTCGTAATCGGCCGAGTTGCAAGCGAATAAGCGATCATGCATTGCTAACCGCTCACCGCTACCGCTCATTCAGCGCTGTACGGCCTCTACATTCATTGCGTTGTGACTTGCGATTTTGTTTATATCTTCTGTCCTCGAAATTGAAGCTCGCGTCACGCTTGTATCGTATTGATAATTATTAATTCATGGGATCAAAACAGAAGTCCGCTGTATGGAATTATTTCCATAAAAATAATGATAAAAAATTTGCGACTTGCAATATTTGTAGAAAAGTTTTGTCTTATTATGGCAGTACTACAAATTTGAAGCAGCATTTCCGTTATTAGATAGAAGAAAAATCCTCAAGTTATATATTTGTTTTTCAGTAAAAATTTTAATTTTGTTGATTTTTTCAGTTTTATAAACGAATACCTTAAACATCTCTACATTTTATTGAGTTCAGACAATACTCGACAACCTCACATTCCCCAGTCATCACCCATTCACCAACTAATTTCTGTCTAATAAGAACTATCGGATGAGAATTCACTCAAAGATCGCGATTATATATGGTTAATGCCGGGCGAAAACACAGAATATCGGGCTTGTACTCAACCATTCAAATAACCGACACAGTCCGATTATCAAGATATTACTCGTCGCTCGAAAAATCGGATTGAATAACACATGACTCATATCGATTTCGAGTGACGAGCGGTTTTTTTGATAATCGAGTAGTGTCGATTATTTGAATAATCGAGTACTCGAGTGATTTTCTACTCGAGTGGTCCCAACACTAGAGGTAATTTCGAGCAAGGAATGAATTGATTCACCATTCTATCTAATATATTGAAATTACCTATTATATTACATTGAATCGATTCTTGATAACAAATGAACTCCTCTTCGGAAATACTTTTTTCAATCTTCATCTATGAAAAGGAGGTGAACATAATAATATAATATATAAACGTTCTCATGATCACAACAGCGATCAAACACATCCTATGTAAATGTATCAGCGCGCACATACTTGTCGCGATCTGTTCAGCATGAATATCGTTATTATACATAGCTCATAATGTTGTTCACCACCTCACTTTGGTTGAAAACTTATGGATAAAAAGAAATCATATACATAAATGAAAAAATTAGAGTTAAAGAACATACCTTCAGGTGATAAATGTCCATTCATTATTATTTTTAGGACGATAATCTACGTCAACAGTGGATTGATACTCTTGGAAAATTTATCCCTCCCTCTTCTTTTATTTGTTCCGCCCATTTCTATAAGGATAGCATGGGCATAAAAAAGCTCCTCAAGAACGCAATACCATTATGCACGTAAGAATTTTTCACAATCAATTTAATAATGATATACATAGTTTTTTCTCATAGACTGTGAAGACTTTCTTTGGTCTAAGTTGTTTCTACTAATCTCTTTGAAATATTCATTGTAGTTTACATAACTTTATGCATTATTGAAAATATTCTGTTTGTAAGATAATGACAACTGTATAGATTGCTTTATATTTGATGTCCTATGGAGTATTTCAGACTATGTATTTTTCTTCAGAAACATATTGTGAAAACTAGTTATGAAATGTGATTCTTCTACTGTTATAGCACTAGTTCAATTTTGTTCAACAAGCAGCAGCGTTGGTTCTTCTCAAAGATGTAACAGGCAATATCTCAATTATGACAGATATAATATGTCGTCCTACGAGAACAGATGTGTCGGTAGCGCTCCGCAAAGCGAATTATTCTCAAAGTGTGATACTTGTAAGAATTCTATAACAAGAAGTGCTGTGCAATGCCCGTCATGTCAGAAAATATTCCATCGAAGTTGTGGGAAAGGAATGGAAAAGTGCTGTGACAAAGATTTAATCGTCTTTACACCTGCTAGTTCGAATGAAAAAATCGGATAGCCAAGTGCGAGTACGATTGACGGATTCACAAAGAATTATTTGTCAGCTGAATCAACAAATGTCGATTTGTTACTTAAAATAATAAACCAATTAGAAGAAAATGCGGAATTGTATAAGTTCAAAATATTAACCTTGGAACTGCACACTTGGGTCTCAAAAACCCAGAGCAGCATTCATTGCAATGTGACATGCGCATGAGTGGTTTATTTGTGTCGCCATTCCATGTAAATTCAGTCTAAAGTTTGTCGAGTTAGAATACGGGTCGTTTGCCGCATTTGAGCGAAACAAAAAAGGTAAGATAACGCCAATTATTTAACCATGGGTACGCCAGACCCAAGTGTGATGTTTATGCTCGTTTTATTTCAACTAATGTTTTACGTTTTGTTTTAGCACAATGGCTTCAATTAGCCAACAAATCAGGGAATATCGTCGTCCATTAACTGAGGCAGAATTGCAGAGGGAGGCAGACAATCTATGGGAAAATGAGACTGAAAGTGAGATAGGTGATGATGTTTGGAGGGGAAGAGTCTGATGAAGATTATGTTGAAGAGCAACTATCAGACAGCAACAGTGAACAGAGCGAAAATGAAGACGAAGTAGTGGTCGAGCCGGTTAGAAATATAGCTTCTATACTAGGGAAAAATGGTCATAGATGGAGCACACAATTACCAGCAAGACAGGGCCGTACAAGACAAGAGAACATGGTTATTCATTTACCTGGCCCCAAAGGTGAAGCAGGAACAGTTCAGTCCCCCGAAGAATCTTGGAATTTATTGTTCAACGAGCAAATGAAAGACATGGTTATATTACATACAAGCGAAGAAATTATTCGTGAATGCTGTGAAATAAAACAACAGAGTTACACTAGAGCTGTAAGTAAAACAGAAGTGAAGGCTTTTTTTTGGATTATTATTTTTAGCAGGTGCATTACGCGTATCAAACTGTAACCTAGATGAACTTTGGTCTGTTCAATTTGGAAATGGAATATTTAGGGCTGCAATGTCACAGCAGCGATTTCAATTTATTGCATTATGCTTGAGGTTTGATAGTAAATCCAGTAGAGCCGAAAGAAGGTTAGTGGACAAATTTGCCCCTATACGAGAGTTATTCGACATGTTTGTGAATAATTGTAAATCATTCTATACAATAGATGAACAGCTTGTCGGATATAGAGGAAAATGCCCATTCCGAATCTACATGTCTAGTAAGCCAGATAAGTATGGCATAAAAATAATGATGCTGAACGATTCAAAAACCAGTTATATATGCTCAATGCAATACCATATGTAGGAAGAGTAACTACAGAAAACAATGAATCGGTTCCTACCTACTATCTTCGAAAACTTTCAGAACCAATACATGAAACTAATCGGAATATCACAGTTGATAATTGGTTTACATCGATTCTCCTAGCTGATCAAAAGCTTGAACAGTATCAGTTAACTATTCTAGGAACCCTTAGAAAAAAAAGAGAGAAATATCTACAACTTTTCTCCAAAAAAAAAGAAGTAGGTACCTCGATTTTCGCTTTTGACAAAAGGAAAACTATCGTTTCATATACGCCTAAAGCAAACAAAGTTGTAATTTTGCTGTCAACATAGCATCCAGATGACTATAAATGCCGTTACAGGGAAGCCCAATATTATATATTCATATAACGAAACAAAAGGAGGAACAGACACATTCGATCAGCTCTGCCATTCGTATACTACCTCAAGGAGGACCAGACGCTGGCCACTACGAGTCTTTTTCAATATACTCGATGCTAGCGGAATAAATGCTATGGTTCTGTTTTCCTTCGCAAATCCACACTGGAGGGAAAATAGAAGCAATAATCGAAAATCTTTTTTGAAGCAGTTAGGAATGAGTCTAATTGAACCGTGTTTACAAAAACCCTTGACGGTTGCTAATTTACAAAAATCCTTACGTCACAGAATATCTGAAATTCTAGGAATTGAAGTTCCCCCTCCAGAACCACAACATGACGTTAATTTAATAAAAAAGTTAGGTGCTGCTTTTGTGGGAAGGGGAAGGATAGAAAAACCAAATTTGTGTGTTCTTTGTGTCGCAGGCCATACTGCATGAAGCATAGAGCCCAGCTATGCTGTGAGTGCGAACACCAAGATCCAAGAAATTGAAGACCTGGCTAACAATACCTATGAGCGCTATTGATCAAAGAGATTATTTTTTTGTTAGAAGCATGATCATAGAGTCATATTTACAGGCAATTAGAAGAATTTTATGTTTATTTGTTTAAAAAAAATGTTTTATGTTCGAATGTTATTTATGATGTTATTTATGATACTACTGCTGATTAGTCACTAATATGGAAACTGCATCTGAAAGGTTGGAATTTATTAGAACGATTTAGGATAGTTTTATAATATTTTACCTGGTCAATAGCAATCAGCTCCAAATTTTAAATAAAATGTAAACAAATCATATTGAAATTTCATAACCTCCATTTGACGGGGTTACAGCTATTTGCACCGGTTCTCGTTAAAAACAAACTAAGCTAAGGTTAGGATTAACTTAAGGTGGACCTTAAGGTAGGGTTGGTTAGCTAAGTTTAAGAAATGTTTGGCAACAGTGTAAAAATGATGTCTTTCTTGGTTTCAACTTATTTCATGTCCCCGAAAGGTTTCGGAGGCTTTTGCTGGATATTTTACTGAGGTGAATGTTGTCTCTGTGCTTGATCATTTTGGCGGTTGCTTGTCTGGTTTATGTACTTACAAACTTCCCTAAATAGTAACTTCTTCTTTTTTCCCGCTACTGCTTAGGAGATTTCTTCCATCATTTGCTGTCTGAAGAATAGTAGTAGCGCAGGTCCTGATATGATATCAGCCAGAGCCCTCAAATTCTTGGCTCCTTTAATATCTGAACCCTTAGCTGCTCTGCTAAATGAATCAGTGTCCTCTGGTCATTTCCCAACTATACTTAAATTGGCGAGGATTATACCGGTCCATAAAAAGGGCGACCCCCAAGATATACCAAATTATCGACCTATCTCCATCCTTAGCCAACTGTCGAAGATTTTAGAGAAGGTCGTATATGGCCGCATGTGCAATTATTTAACGAAGTATTCAATACTATCAAATAAGCAACATGGCAGGTCTACCCAATCGGCCAGTTGTGAGTTTTTTTTTATTTGTTCACAGCTGTCTGGATGGTGGTGACTATGTGGCAGGTATTTTTTTTTTATTTATCGAGGGCATTCGACACTCTACAACACAAGTTCATTTTGGATAAGATGTATCAGATGGGATTCAGGGGTGTGTTTCTTGATTGGGTCAATAGTTTTCTATCTGATCGAAAGGTTTATGTGAGACTGAATGACGTTTCATCTGACGAGTATACCAGCAACATGGGAGTCGCTCAGGGATCTGTTCTGGGTCCGCTACTGTTCCTGCTATTTATTAACGATCTGCCTGCGTACTTAGTAGCCTTTATACTAATTATGTTCGCTGACGATACTTCTATCGCTATTAGAGCAAAAAGTTGGCAGGAATTGAGGTCGCTATGCGAGATGATAGTGCAGTGTTTCATTGATTGGTGCCACAAAAACGCACTCATTCTGAATCTGACGAAGACAGTAATAGTCAGGTTCAGGAATCAAGAAAATCCGAGTGAAGAACCTCTCATTATGAGAATTGAAGGCGACCGACGACGTGAAATTTCTGGGCTTATATGTGGACGGAAATCTTAGGTGGCATCTCCACATTGACCATGTTTGTGGGAGACTAAACAGTGCTTACTATGCCTTATTGCGTCTTAGTTGTCTCCCTGTCGAAGAACTACTGACCATTTATTACAGCATGGTTTACAGTCATTTAAATTTCAACGTGGTTCTTTGGGGCTCCTCGGCAGGGTCTAATCGGCTGTTCATTTCACAGAAGCGTATCGTACGGCTTATTTTCGGACTTCGGCCGTATGATTCATGTCGTCCGATTTTCGGTCAGTTTGGCGTTCTTAATTGCCTTAATTATATCCACCCCAACATCAGTAAATACAAAAGATGCTCTGACTTTCATAGGTATGAAACACGTCACACTGATACCATAGCCTTTCCCAGACACCGCACAGCTAAATATGAGTCCTCACCAAGCTTTATGGATATTAAATTGTACAATCATTTGCCCAGTAGGTTGAAAACAATGAATGGAAGGTCTTTCAAGCGAGAAGTAAAGCATATATTAATCAAAGGATGCTACTATAGTGTTGATGAGTACCTCAAGGACTCCATCCATTAAATCTTAATTTTTTGTTTTCTCTAAATGTGTATGCTATTTTATATGACTTGTCCTATACATTTGTTAAATGTCGAAAAGGATCAATAAACTTTGTTATTGTTATTGTTATAAAGAAGAAGAATCTAACGTCAAACGTCACTTTGATTTTGCGTTCTGTGCTTTGATGCTAAAATTAGAATTTTTGTAACAACAAACTTTTTTACTTGTACCTTGTACTTGATATCGTTCAGTTTGTCTTCAGAGTTTTTGTGTTTGATTTGGTGTTATAATGGACGCAGAAAGGAAAAGAGCTTCAAATTTTTCGATGAAAGAAAAAACTTTATTGCTTAATATATTGCATAAATTCAATAACATAATCGAGAACAAAAAGACCAATTCTTAATTCTGGCGTGAGAAAGACGATACATGGCAGATAGTCAGTGATATGTTCAATGCACAAACCCCGGAAAGGTATCCAAGAACTAAAGATGCGTTACGAAAGTTTTACGACAATATAAAAAAGAACATAAGGAAGGAGGTAGCTGACGAAAAAAAGGAGATTTTTAAGACAGGTGGTGGAGCGGTTATTTGTGTACCGAATCCTATTAAAGACCTGGCGCTAGGGCTTATGAATCCAAAACCGTAGATGGAATAGGACTAAATGAGTTTGACAGTATGAGTTTGACAGTGATGGCTTTGTAGCTGTGAGGCAAAACGATTCAAGTGATGATCATGGGAAAGAACGTGAATGAGAAAATTCTGATACAGAGGTAAAACATAATTATTTCAAAGACCCAGATGTTACTGAGCCTTGGATGATCAGTCAACCTCATTTGCTTCTCCATTGTCTGGCAATACAGAGCGAAAAACAGGCGGAACTAGTAATCACGACATCAAGAGTAAGTATTATCCTATAGAATGCCAATCGTTTAGATAACTTTTATGAACTAAATAATTTATATTTTCAGTCGTTAAGATCTTAATTGTTGATTATAAAATATTTGAGCTACAAAAAAGGAAAATGTCAATTGAAATTGAAATAGCACTGAAAACATTATTAACGAGTTTTTGTTCTAAAGTTTATTTGTTCCTTCTATTATAAATACAAAATAATATTTGATATTTTATGAATATTTGTGTTTAAAAAGCGTTTTGATAACGATGCACCGTTATTGTTCAGTTATTCAGTGTTCTTGGGAAAAGAGAGATCCTAATTGTTAAATGTTCTACTTTTTTCACTCTATGTTCTTTATTTTATGGTTGGAATTTTATCTATGGTTTATGTCAATTGTCATGATAAGTTAATTTGGTTGGAAATTGTAATGGTGGATAAAAGTAAAAAGGTTACAATAAAGTTTTATTGGATTTACTGGTCGGAAGTTTTATTACTAAGGAAAATATAATATCAGCACTGCTGAACACTGTGCACTCGATATTCAACAGGGTTATGGGCCCAGGACTTTTAAAGGATTATTGGAAATATTGAAGATAGATGATGAACGCACGTGAGAAATTCTTACTGAAACCTTTCTCAGGTGAAAATTTCTCAGCATGGGAATTCAGGGTAAAAAGCATACTAAGGGAAAATGGAGTAATGAAGGCCATCGAGGATAACAATTTTATTAATAACTCAGAAAACGAAGAAGATGAAGGAAGAGCGCAAGCCATCATCATAGCAGCGGTGGCCGACAGTCATTTGGAGTATCTCAAGTCTCAAAAGACAGCCTACGACATGTTCAAGAATTTAGAGAACAGTTTCAAAAATAGAGGCATACGAAGTCGACTCTATATAAGAAGACAACTAAATCAGATGAGATACAATGAACATGAGTCTTTAAATATGCACCTGGTGAAACTTGAGGAGTGTTTCCCACAACTAGAAGACTCTGGAAATAAATTGACTGATGAAGAAAAAAATGAATTATATCTTAATGTCAATGCCTAAGAGCTACGACAATGTCGTGTCTGCCATAGAAAACATGGAGTCTCTAGAAATTACCTTTGTGAAAAACAGACTGCTTGGTGAAGAAGAAAAAAGGAAAAAGTCTGGAGATCATGATGACAAATATTTGAATTGTGCAATATTATGCTTCAATTGTGGAAAACCAGGTCATAAGAAGTACCAATGCCGATCAATGGTAGAGGAAGAGGACAACGATACAATAATAGGCGACTGGACTATTGAAAAATAATTTTTTTTCTCAGAATCTTCACATTAACATCATCCATTTCAATATTAAAAAATTTTTTTTTATCCATTTCAATGTATCTAAATTAGTAGTAAAGTCATAGCCATTTTCAAACGGTCTATAATTTCCCGCAAATAACAGGTGACGTCTCGATTTCAAGAGAAGGTGAAGAATTTAGCGCAGTTGCAATATGTCAAACTTCGTCTGCAACACCCAGAATGTTAGAATGTTTAAATGCAGGAATTCTTGCCTATTCGTACACATACAATATATAAAATATATAAATAAGTCTATCCAATTTGATCCATTTTATCTCTGATATCTACTGAATTTATTTTCATAGTGGGTTCGTACAGACTAATGATTTAAACGTGACAACATTGCAAAAAAAGACGTGAACGTGAACAATAACATAACCTTCATTTCGTGTTTATGTTATGTGCTATCGTGAACTGTTGTGTTATCGAGTAATCATGCCTGTAAAGGAGTGTTTTGTACCGATTTGTGGAAATACAAGTGAGAATAATAAAAATAATTTACTATTTATTTACTACCTCGCAGACCAGAGTTGAGAAAGAAATGGTTTTCAGCCATAAACAAGAAATACCGGACCAGAAGGATTTATATTGCTGTGAAGACCATTTCGATGTAAGTACAGTATTTCGGGAATTCCTATTATTGGAATAGTTCAAAAAGTAGTATACATTGGTTCATGATATTATTTTTATCATCTGGCAATGAGGGTACTAACAGTTTAACAAGTGACGTCAGTTTGAATGCAAATTGGCGCCATGACATGGCTTGTTTGAATTTGGATCTGAATTTTCACAATTTCTAACAAACAATAAACTCACAACTTGCATCGATAATACTTTTGATGGAATGCAAAAATCAATTAGGGTCTATAGCAACACGGTGAAGTAGTTAAAAGTCCAATATTCAATATCAGTCCAGTCGCCTATTATAGTCAAATTCTGCAGCGAGCTACATACCATGGGCAGAGCAGTAGTTATTTACATCCACCACACACAGGTTCGACAGAAAGGGCCAAGAAACAAGGATGGGACAAACAAAGACAGAGTCAGGCACACACATGTGAAGAAGATGAGGTTGTTTTCATGACAGGTGAGAATTATTCAGTGGATGCTTGTGATTCATTTATAGATTGGTGCGTTGACTCAGGTAGTTCTGATCA
This sequence comes from Propylea japonica, assembly GCA_013421045.1. Classification (NCBI taxonomy): domain Eukaryota; kingdom Metazoa; phylum Arthropoda; class Insecta; order Coleoptera; family Coccinellidae; genus Propylea; species Propylea japonica. The sequence continues at coordinate 61,526,220 of CM024240.1, forward strand.
TTTAATCAATGATAAGAGTTGTATTATTTGATGAATATGTAGAATTGAAAAATCCAAAAAGAATTGCATCTGCTAAAAATGGTATTTATTTACAAGCACTAGGTATTGGAAATATTAGAGTTAATAATTTCTGTTATAATAATGAGGTTCCTGGAATAATTAAAAATTTTCGCGATTTTCAGCAAAACGGTAAGTTTTATCATAAAAGTACCTCAGACAAAATTGTAGATCATAAAATTATCTATAAAAAATGTATCAATACTTTTGTTTCTTACGAGCCACCCTTTCTGAGATATAACGATTCAAAAAGTTATAAAAACGCGCTAAGTACACTACCTCATAGGTGGCGTGGAAACGTGTGCATATTATGACGATAACGACTTTTATAACTTTTTGAATCGTTATATCTCAGAAACGGTGGCTCGTAAGAAAAAAAGTATTGATACATTTCTTATAGATAATTTTATGATCTACAATTTTTGTCTGAGGTACTTTTATGATAAAACTGACCGTTTTGCTGAAAATCGCGAAAAACTCATTTTTTTGACATTTGACCTCGAATAAAATTTTTTCCTCACAGGGGAATGATGAGGAACTTTTAGAGATTGTTTATAATTATGTTTTGAACAACTTCACAGAAATTCAGCTTGTTGGGACTTTATGTAACTTCGAATGTCTAAATAGACCGGACTATATGCACCTGATGTTAAGAAAAATGTATTATCTGTATCAAGACTAGAGAGCAATGGCTTGAATGTTGTTTTCTCAAATAGTAAAGTCGAAGCCTTTTTGAATAATCAATTAGTTATGACTGGTCAGAAAGTCGGTTCACTTTATATGGTGAGCATGCAAGTAAGTAATAACTTTTGTGGATATAATGTTAAGGATTCGGTGAACTACAGAGATAGTATAGTGCAGCTCTGGCATAGAAGGTTAGGTCATTTAGGTTTTGATAATTTGACATTAGTGAGTAAATCAGGATTAGTAGATGGACTCAAAGTTAACCCAAAAGATGTTGATAATACCTCTTGTGAAGATTGTGTTTTGGGTAAACAGAGTAGACAACCTTTTAATAGAGTAGGATATAAAGTAACAAAACCTCTAGAGCTTGTGCACACAGATGTCTGTGGCCCAATTACACCATGTTCTTGGGATGGATATAAATATTTTATCACGTTCATTGATGATTTTACACATATGGTAATAATTTATTTGATGAGAAACAAGAATGAAGCATTTGATAAATTTAAAGAATATTATTACTATGCAACTAATCATTTCGGAACAAATTTATTGAAATTAAAATCAGATAACGAAGGAGAGTATATGTCTCGCGACTTCCATTCCATTTGTAGAAATAAAGGTATCAAACTTAATTATACTGTTGCATACAATCCAGAGATGAATGGTGTATCTGAGAGGATGAACAGAACTTTGGTTGACAAAGCAAGGACACTGTTAATAGATGCAAAACTTTCTAAAGAAATGTGGGGAGAAGCAATATATTTTTCAGCTTACATCACCAATAGAAGCCCAACAGCAACAGAAAGTAAAGTACCAGTAGAATTATGGGAAGGAAGAAAACCTGACATAACTAATTTGAGAGTATTCGGCAGTATTGCTTACAAGCATATACCCAAAGAATTGAGACATAAATTAGACCCTAAAGGAGAAAAATTGATTATGGTTGGATTTGCACCCAATGGGGCATACAGATTGTGGGATTCAGGGAGAAGAAAGATAACAATTGGTAAAACAGTATTATTCGATGAAAATAAAGAGATTGAAAATATTGCTGAAATTGAAAGTGGAATAAGAGTTCATAAAAGAAAGGAAACTATACTAGTAATAGAGACCCAAGGGAAAGAAAATATTTCTTTACAAGAAAACAACACTGAACAGGTAAGTGTAGAAAAGATAGTTCATCGGCGAAGCGAATAACAAGAAACCATATTGGCATGAAGACTACATAACTGATGATCAAGAGGAAGCAATGTTTGCTTTACACATTGGGCAAGACATAGAATCTTCACCCAAGTCTTATGAAAACATACAGCATAGAGAAGACAAGAAATTATGGTTGAAGGCAATAGAGGATGAATTTCAGACATTAAAGTAGAATGATACCTGGGAAGTGATGAAAAAAACAAATAATAACATTAAAACATTAGACACTAAATGGGTTTTTACGAGAAAGGAAATCGGCGAAGAAAGAATATGTAAGGCAAGATTGGTGGTTAAAGGGTTCCAACAGAAAGATATGCTGGAGGATACCTATTCACCAGTTTTAAGACTGCAAACGCTGAGAATTTTGTTAGCAGTTACTGTACAAAAAGACTCTATATTAAATCAGATGGACGTCAAGGCGGCATTTCTATATGGACGAATCGATGAAGATGTATATCTTAGGCCCCCACAAGGTTCTAAGATCGAAACAGGTGAAGTATTGAAACTGAAGAAATCGCTGTATGGCTTGAAAAAGTCTCCAAAATATTGGTACGGACGTTTCAATGAACTCATTTTGAAAATTGGTTTTAAGAGATCTGATAATGACTATTGTAGAATCAGGTGCTGATTCTAGGGTAGTTTGTATGGGGATGGAGGAAAAAGGTGGAGATTTCACTGTCAACCGTTTATTGAACTAGCTAACTGCGGTCTCATCTGATTAGCAGTTGTTGTGGTTTATATATCACAATTAATAAAATTTGTAAACAATATAGTCGTTCTCTACTACTACTGATAATGTTTCACCGTCGCGACCTTGCTTGCCTGCACATTCTTTATTTCGTTTATTTGTTGCAAGGCCAGACGCTGTTACAATGAAAATAGTCTGATTAAACTAACCTTCTAATATTACGATATTTTACGGATCCACACGTGTGGTCCACATATTAGATTACATATATTATGATTATGACGAAATGTTCCTTGAATGAATTGGGTTTTTTGTTAAGTCCATTTTTTGACTTAACAACTATTGTCTTTATTTAAAAGAGGATTTATATATTTTCTTATATGTTGATGATCTGCTAATTATTGGTAAGAATCTGAGGGATATAGAAACATTGAAGATAACTTTGAATTTGGAATTCAAAATGAAGGATTTAGGATTTGATAATCTCAAGTATTTAGGCATTTCCATTTTAAAAAGGAAAATAATTTGTATATTCATCAGTCAGATTATTTGAATAATTTATTAACAAAATATGGCATGCAAGAGTGTAAACCAGTTGTAACACCAATGGATAGTAAATTCATCATAAATGACTCTTGCGAAATGGATATCTCATTTGAAAAACCATGTAGATCTTTGATAGGTTCTTTAATTTATGCATCTATAGGTTCTAGGCCAGACATTGCTGCTGCGGTATACTATCTCAGTAGATTCCAATGTAAACCTAGTAGAGATTTGTGGGTTGCACTCAAGAGAATTTTACGTTATATTCGTGGTACTTTAGATTTGAAATTGAAATATAGTGTTCATGCAGAATGTTCACCTTTGGTAGGTTATGCGGATTCTGACTGGGCTAGAGGAAGTGATAGAAGAGCTACATCAGGATATGTATTTCAAATTTTTAAAAATACCGTTGTTTGGAAATCTAGAAAACAATCAACCATAGCTCTCAGTACTGCTGAGGCAGAATTAATTTCTCTATGTGAAGCTATTATGGAAGCATGTTGGATTGTGAAATTAATGCATGATCTAAAAATTAAAGTGGATATTGTGAAAATTTTTGAGGCCAATCAGAGCACCATAAGTGCAGTCAAAAATCCGGACCAGAAAAGATTAAAACATATTGATGTCAAATACAACTTTGTAAAAGAAAAGGTGGAAGAGGGATTTATCGATGTAGAATATATTGGTTCTAAAAACCAACTGGCAGATATATTTACAAAACCTTTGAATAATTATGTTTTCAATTGTTTGGTTAATAGATTAGGTTTCATTAGAGAGAGAAAAAGTATCGGTTGAGGGAGAATGTTAAATGTCACTCTTCTACTTTTTTCACCCTATGTTCTTTATTTTATGGTTGGAATTTCATCTATGGTTTATGTCAATTGTCATGATAAGTTAATTTGGTTAGAAATTGTAATGGTGGATAAAAGTAAAAAGGTTACAATAAAGTTTTATTACTAAGGAAAATATGATATCAGCACTGCTGAACACTGTGCACTCGATATTCAACACTAATCTCCATTATCATACTTTTCCTGCACCTAGTGATGCATAACGTGTTTGAGTAGAAGGAACATCAGGAAGTAAAGTTTTAACAGACCGACGAAAATCATGGCAACTCAAACTAATAAAGGGTAAACGCATTTCAAAGAGCATGTTGGTATGTTCGCTGTAATTTAGAGATGAGGATTATTTCTATCGATGTAAGAACTTATTATTAATGAAATTTTCATTTTTCTTTATTGATATATTTTTAGGTCCCAGTTCTTAATCAGAACAAATATCTGACAAAAAAAGCTGTTCCTTCCAGAAACCTCTCTGTTCTATCTACGGCGAAGGAATCTGCCTCAATTCTATTAGCAGATCTGAAAGATTGAGTAGAAGGACCACCAACAAAGAACAGCTTGTTGAAAGAGAGGATTGCTCTTAACAGGAATTCATACCTGCTGGACACACTGCATATCCAAATGAATTAGAAGCTGCAGAAGGTTTATTTACAGCTCCTTCAAACCCAGCCAGATTATTTGGGGCCAAGAAATTTTAGAGATTTTGAAGTCCAGGTGAATACATCAAAACTATCAACATTGTGTGATTTGATTACAACAGATAGTGCTTTGAACAGCTTTACTGGACTCGACAATTTAAAATTATTGGATACAATCGTGCAAGCTGTAAAATCTCTATATAGTGACCAGAGGCTACATCGATTAACAATAAGACAACGTATTGTTTTAGTGTTCACTAAAAGGAAGTGCGATTTGACGTATGTTACGTTATCATTATTTTTTGGAATTTCTCAAATATTGACACAGCAGTATATACTAGAAATGTTATCAATTTTGGCTCGAGTTTCCAGATGTACAAGAAACATGCCAAAATTTTTCAAAAAACAAATGGGACACGGCCGGATATTGCATTCGCTGTGAACTATTTGGCGAGGAAACTTGCATCCACTGAAGATCACTGGAAAGTTGTTAAGAGAATTTTGGGGTACTTAAGAGGCACTCTTGATTCAGGTTTGACATATGAAACTGAACAAGATAATCTGTAAGCATACATTAATGCTAGATTCAGAGATCACATAGATTCAACCTCGACAGCCGGATATAATAATAATAATAATATATTGGCCAACAAAGGAATACAAACAATAACAAAAATAAATTCATAATAAATCAAATTGAAACAATCTTCTTTGGCCTTTTGGCTGTGCGATTGATTCATGAATCTGTGTGCACAGCCCGTTTATCATTATTGCCCCTCTCTGCTTTCCCCTTCCCCCATAACAAAAAACATTCAAACAATTGTGCTGCTCTGTCTGATCCATTCCGTGATTTTATGTTTGATCTTTTATATGGAGCCATTCGGAACTCTGTTGGGAGCTGATTATAAATCCTTGGACCCAAATATTTTGGATGTCTCCGGCATGATGTAAATCTTGCTGTTGTTATCTGTACATTTCGATGTGATACGCTTCTCGTGCTCTTGTTATGTTGTATTTCAGTCTTATATAGTGGAGTATTCAGCATCAAACGAACCAACGATTTTCTATGCAGTTGGTGAATCGTTAGCAACTGGCTTTCTTCGAACAGTAGTTTGGTGGAGAATCTTCTTTCCTTGAAGAGTAGAGTTTTTATAACATATTTTTGCGCTGTGAATAATGGTGTAATGTTTGTTTTATACGCGCCCCCCCAAATAACCAGGCCATAGTTTACAATTGACTCTACAAGTACGCTGTATATTTCCAACAGTAATTTTATTAAGTATTTGTCTAAGTTCTTTGAATTTGTAAATTAATTTTCTTATTTTATTTGTGACATATTCTATTTGTTGTTTCCATGTAAGATTTTCATCGATAATTACTCCCAGGTATTTTAAATGAGCAGTTCGTTGAATACTCTGTCCACAGTTGCACACCATACCCACAGACCTACAATCCTCATAGCTTTCATGTACTGTCAACTTCTGCACGGTTGAAAGGCTCTTCTTCGTTAGTCCAAATGATATAAACTTAGTTTTTTCATTATTTAACGTTAAATAATTGTCGTTCAGCCAAATTTTCATCTTCCTCATTGCCTCCTCTGCTTTTTTAATAGCCCCTTCCCATGTCTGATCACTGATGATGATAACTGTGTCGTCTGCGTAAAAAAATACAAATTCCTCATCCAGCAGCGAAAGTACTCTGTTCATATAGATGGTGAAAAGAAGTGGCCCCAGAACTGTCCCTTGTGGTACTCCCCAACCCATCGTTAATGCACTACTTTTTGCGTCAGATACTCTCACTCTTTGGTTTGTATTCTTGAGATATGATCTAAAAAGTTGATTTGATATTCCTCTGACTCCGATATCCTCCATCTTTTCAGCAGTAAATCATGGTTCACCGTATCAAACGCCTTTGCTAAGTCCAGGAAAATGCCCATCACCTTACCACCACCTTCCAAACATTCCAGTATACAGTCTGTCACCTCACAAAGTGCTCTTTCCGTATTGTTTCCCTTTTTGAATGCAAACTGTCTATCAGATATGATATTGAACCTTCCCAAAAATGATGTCAGTTTCATCTTTATACATTTTTCTACTAACTTGCCTATAGTACTGATTATTGCAATTGGTCTGTAATTTGATGTTAGTTTTCTGTCTCCCCCTTTATAGACCGGCACAATCACCGAACTCCTTAGTATGGTCGGATATACCCTTGTTAAGAAAATTTCATTTATTATATGGATAAGGGGTTGTAGTAGTATTGTATGATTATTCTTCATTATTTCCGCACTGATTTCATCCTCTCCAACCGCCACATTACATTTTAGTTCACCTATTTGCTGGATCAATTCAGTCTCGCAGATTGGGGTGAAAAAGAAGGATTTATCATTAGTTTTCTTGTTTTTCCGACCTATGTTTCTGTGGGATCTTTTCATTTTCTCAGCCAAGAGTGATCCAACTCTGCTGAAATAGCTATTAAACTCCTCCGCTATTTGTTTCCTGTCAGTGATTTCTTGTACCCCATTGCCAATGCATTTTATATCCATCTTCTTTGACCGTTCGTGTGTGGCCTGCTTTATTATCTGCCAAGTTTCTTTGGGATTTTTTGTGTTGTTGTAATTTGTCTTTGTAATATTCATACTTCGTTGTTTTTATAAGTTCAGTAAGTTTATCTCTGTACAATTTATACTTGTTTTGAATTTCGATATTATTCGGGTATAACGCACACTGTTTTTTATGCTGTTTCTTTTCCTGATCGATGTGACCAAACTCTGTGTTATCCATGGTTTTATTTTGGTTTTCTTGCTACTGAACTGATAAGTTTTTCTGCATTTTCCTATACATTCTTTCAATTTATTGACAAAATTTTCTGTACTAATGTTGACGTCATTATTCTCAACTAAAGGTTTCCATTCGACTTCCTGTAACATCTTTTTCAATTCGATATGGTTGATTTTGTGATAGGTCTTGTATTCCCTTTGTTTCCTTCTTACGTTCTTTAGCTTCACGTTCAGCAGTATTGGGTAGTGATCAGTCGTATCATCTCTTAGTATTACTGAATTTATCCCCTCGCAATCTTGTGTGTTATACTTTAAGAAGAAATGATCAATGCACGTTGCAGAGTCGCCTTGAACACGAGTGGGTTTATTCACCTGTCTGCTGAAACCAAAAGTATGTAGAAGAGTCAAATATTCACTAGAATTTTTAGATTCAATGTCAAGCAAATTAATGTTTATATCCCCTACAAATAAGTACATCTTATTTGAATCTTTTATTGTGTTATCCAGTAGAGTAGCTAAGTTCTCTATAAACAATTCAGTATTTGATGAAGGGGGTCTATAGGTTGCCAGAATATCCATCACAGTTTTACCTTTCTTGACGCTTACTAGTAGAAACTTTGTGGTTCCTATCTCTTCCACTCTATGATCAAGATAAATATCCTCCCTGATATAAGCTATACATCCGTCAAATTTGTTCAATGTACTCCCATTACTACATACAACATAGTGCTCCATTGAAAAGTCATCCAAATTTTGTATAATATGTGTTTCGGACATCACTATTACATCAAAATCTTTACGCATAGAATCAAGCAACACAAGAAAGCTCTCAAAGTTTTTATAAATGCTACGAATATTAACATGTATAAATTTTAAATCCTCACAGTTATCAAAACACTTTACCTCGAATATACTATCACAGACGATTGAATTACAGTCTTTATATTCATCTAAAATATCATTTAGGTCTGCCATTTGTGGTTTAATTTTATTTCTAACTTCTTATTTCCACAATTTTAGATGAGGTCTTCCTCGTTTTTTACCAGTTGTGGAGCCTCTGTCTCAGTTTTTTTGAGGTATATTTTTCCCTGTCGACAGAACACTGCCTTATAATTCCTTGACTTTTTCAGCTCTATAGTCTTTTTGAGTAGGGCTCTTCTGTGGTTTGTTAGATCTTCGTTCAAATATAAGTTCCTGTTTTCTCCTATCAAACCACATTTTGTCACTGTGGTACCTTTCTATTTCCTTATTGCATCTATTAACATTCTCTTTGTTTCATTCTTGGAGAATTTTACCAATATGGGACCATCCTCATTTTTACTTATTCTGTAGCTGTCCACAATATCTGTTTCGTTGATAGGCGATCGAATAGACTCTGCAATCTGCATAATGATATTGTGGCCTTTGTTTTCATTCTGTTTTGGTACACCAACTACTACTATGTTGTTCATTCTTTCGCTTTGTTCTCTTTCATCATTTTTTGCTTCCAGTACTAGCACTCTCCTTTTTAGTTCTTCATTTTCCCTTCGCAGTTGTTTCACCTCACTCAGAATTTCCTCAAACCTTCCCATTTGCGTGTCGAAAACATCAGACATGTGCTGGACAGAATTTTTAACGGTGTTATTTCTTTTTCAAAATCACTCTTGAGTGTTTTGAGAACCTCTTGTACTGCCCTTTGCACGATGATTTCCATTCGATTTTCGTCCATTTCTTCTGTTTCTGAGCTTATATTTGAGTTAACCTCACTTTTTTTGTTGCTTTCACAACAATTAACGATATTGTCTTTATTTGCAACTTTCGCTTGAGACGCGCAACTTCTATGGTAACTTGAGTCACACTTTTCACAATCCAGCGAAAAAACTACTATTTTTTTACAATGCTTACAATTTTTCGTCTTATTATCGGAGAAAGCGTGTTTGGACGAAGACATAACCTATGTTATGAAATATGTAATAAAATTGTTTGGTGATGTAATTGCTTGGAGAAGTCACAAACAATCTTATGTTACATTGTCCACCTGTCAGGCTGAATATCTAGCTATGAGTGACGTATGCCAAGAGGTCATTTCTCTCGATGAAGCTATCCTATTTATGATGGGGAAAACTCTGTTACCTACAACTATTAGGTGTGAGAATAAGTCCACCGGTTATTGCACTAAGAAAGGTGACAATCACAAATTTAAGATGTTCTATGATGATATAGATGTAATCCATCAATCCTCATTAGAGAGAGAAAGGACTGGATTTGGAAGGCATATGGCTGATACACATGGCGATTTTATAAGGCAATGTGTTGAAGACAAAAATTGTTAGATGGATTCCGACTGAAGAGAATATTGCAGATATCATGACTAAACCATTGTCTTTAGATGCTTACATCGCATAGATAAAATCTTCAATTAAGAAGTTTTTGAAAGTTTTTAATTATGTTTCTTATATTGAGCTGCTATATGAATAACAATTATGTAAAAACCACACAACCCTGCGATTTAGACCCTAATTCATCAATGCAATGTAGGTTACCACTCGAAAAAGATCTATTCAAAGAGTTAACATTTTTAGATCCACAAACAGCCGTTTATGGTGAGTTTGCTACTCTTGAGCCTATACTCTCAAAATTTCTTAATTTAGTCCCTGAGAATAAAAAACAATGTATCGATAACGAATATCGGGAGTTGAAAATAGATCCAACTGTTGCAGATTTGCTTGCTTCTGGAAGCACAAATATAACACCTGATGTAGAGACCTTTTGGTCAAATATAGGAAAATTATGTGACAGTGAGAAGAAATTGAAATTTGAAAATATAAGTATATTTGCCAATCAAATGCTCTGCCTTCCAGTGTCCAATGTAAAATGTGAAAGAATTTTCTCTGATATTAATAGAATTAAGACAAAAGATAGAAATAGGTTCATCAATGCCAATGTCACATCAATAATACACGCGAAAGAATGTTTGAAGGAAATAGGTGATTGTCGTGATTTAAACCCAGATGAAAATATGGTGATTTCAATGGAAGAGAAAACATTATATAAAAATATAAATAAAAAATCTGTATGAAAAATCTTGCATACATTATTAAAAATTAATTGATTTTATTCTGAAAATCGTATTTTTTGTAACTATCCTATAAATAATATCAATTATTTTTTGTATAATAAAATTCTTTAATTAAAGTCCAGTATTTTGCTTATCCTATCATTTCTACCTCTAGTACATAAATTTGTGTTGTACGTACGTAGAATATAGATGGCGCAGGCATCGGTCGATAAAGCAGATTTCTGTTATCGGTTTAGTAGATTTTTGGTAGATTTCTGCCATTAATTGTGTAGATTCCCAAAATAAAAAATGGTCACGCTGACCCCCCTGCGGCCTGCGCCTCAGTTGCGCTCACTGTGCTGTTGCTGATAGGTTGTGGACGTAGCGAGTCGATACCGCAAGAACAACTCCAAAGTAAGTTTCGACCTTTTTTTTCAAATGTGTTCATTTGGATTATAGTTGGTTTGAGCATATGTTCCAAGTACGAATAGAATAACATAACCATTCGTCTTTCTATTCAAGCTCTTGAAATCGTAATTTCTAACGATTGTTCTAGGTTATGAGCATGTATTCGTCCAATTCCATAAATTTAAAAGGTAGGGATGAACGTAACAACTTATTACTTTCATCCCGATTATTATCGTCGTCTCTAAAAACATATTTTACTATTTTTTGTAAATTTAAATGTACCACAGATTCATTTTTTTATTCCAGAATGCCTAGTATACACAAAACAAAAACTAATAGAGGTTCAGTTTCGGCAGAAATTATGGATTTGGCGGCAGAAGAAGTACTGCTAATGAAAAGACCATTTCACGAAGCAGCCAATTCGTATCAGCTGTGCCATGTGACCTTGTACATAAATATTAAAAAAAAAAGAATGCGTCAAAAAGGATCCTCAAGTCTACCCAATATAGGCTATATGTATCGAAAAAAAGAGTGTTTACTGACGACGAGGAAAAAATATTGGCACAATATTTACTTCACTGTTCCCAAGTCAATTATGGATTGACTACTAAGGAGGTACGGAAACTTTCTTTCTACTACCCAATATAGGCTATATGTATCGAAAAAAAGAGTGTTTACTGACGACGAGGAAAAAATATTGGCACAATATTTACTTCACTGTTCCCAAGTCAATTATGGATTGACTACTAAGGAGGTACGGAAACTTTCTTTCCAATTGGCAGTTATATATAATAAGGAAATTCCCAGCTCATGGAGTTCCAATGAATATGCTGGTACTGACTGGCTGAGGTTGTTTATGGAACGTAACCCTAAATTATCAATAAGAGCCCCGCAAGCAACAAGTATCGCGCGATCGTTGAGCTTCAATCGAAGCAATGTTGAACTGTTCTTTGAAAATTATACTGAGATTTTAAAACGAGAACATTACACTGCATCTGCAATTTGGAACATGGATGAAACTGGCATAACAACCGTGCAAAAACCAAACAGAGTTATTGCAGGGAAAGGCACAAAGCAAGTGAGTTCGGTCACATCTGCAGAACGTGGTGTGCAGGTCACAGTAGCTACCGCAACTATTATTGAATATCGGTATCCTATATCCAAAGTACAGAAAACAATCAAAAACTATTAATTATTATCAAACTTTTCGAATACTAACCTAACCCCTGCAGTGTCAGCTTAACCCTTAACAACGTTTAACGTAAATGTACGGTACAGTACCGAGAACCTCATACCGCATTCGACTTGTCGATAATCTTAATCCAAACTAAACTATAACTATGACAAAGACCAAAGACGTTGTCAGGTTATAATTGGTTATATACTTAAAGATATTCTACAAGAATATCTAACAATAACAGTAAGCGTTGAAATAACCAAATAACAATATCTGGTTCCAAACAACGATATTTGGTTATTTGAACGCTTATTCGAACGACGACTGTTATTGAAGCGACAACTGTTTTGGAACGACGACTGTTATTCAGATTTCAGATGGTTGACGATATTCCGCGCAACCGTTACTGCGCAACCTGTTATTGTTCAAGATTAATAACGGTTAGTTATCGTTATCGATAAATAACAGTTGTTCAATAACAGGTTAGAGAATAACGCCCCATCCCTATAATGGCTCTGGTTCGGCCATTCAAGCAGAGCATCCCTTCACGTACACATGTACATCTTTTTATTCATTATTCAATTCTCATAGCGTACGTAGTACAATCATACATTTTTTTCCAAAGTGAATCAGCATTATACAAATTAAATCACATCAAAATCACCCAGTGAGTGTTTTATTCATCATCACCATCGAAGAACATCAAGTAAATCGAGTGAAAAATCTCACGAGATCGAACACACAGACTACCTTACACGGTCAATATTATTGATTCAATATTATTGACGCAATATATGGTAAAAAACGGCAGCCCTCACACGATTCAATAATATTGTCCAATAAAGTGTCAGTTTCAATTGTGAAGTCAGGGAGGATGGATCTATCATTTTTAATTTATCTGCTTTGGTTCTGAATAAGACGAAAATTAGGAGGCAGAGAAAAGTGTGGTTGAAAAAATGGTTAAAAAAAATGATCGAGTCATGGACATTGGGAATTGCTTCGAGAACTCAACGGTGAGACAGATGACTACAAAAAATTTTTAATAATGGATGAACAACTTCTTCAACAACTTGTTGTACTCGTTTCACCATTTATAATAAAACAAGATACGATTATGAGGAAGGCTATTTCACCGGTGGATCGACTTGCAGTCACATTAAGATTTCTAGCAACTGGAAACAGCTTTGAAGATTGGAAATTTTCGTCTCGCATTGCTGCAACAACCATAAGCGAGAACACTTTCGCTTCTTTTCACTATCAGTTTCCATCTCAAAAGGGGGGAAAAACACAATTTGAGCAAACACCCTCTACGGCGTCTCCAGAATTACTGAAAATTTATTGCACAATATCTGTTTACCCCTCATATATTGACGACGCCTCAATATATTGGCAGAACTGCAATAAATATCAAATCGATTTGATTCTTCTCAATATTATTGCCATCAATATTATTGTTTCAATGCACTCCTTATACGTTCAATATATTGATCAATAACGCTATTGCTTCAATAATATTGACCGTGTAAGGTGCACTTAACAGCTGACCCACGCTAAAAACAGCCATTTAGTACTATTGTTATAATAGAGCTAAGACGTTATTTACTATTTTAGTAGTCTTGAAAGCTTTCAAGTAAAGATTTAAAAGGCAAACTGTGCTTTATTCAATATTAACTCCAACAGTAATGACTGAATGAATATTATTATTTTATTTGCATGTAAAAATTATATAACAAATAATCATAAGAATGAGAGAGCCCTTTTTATACAGGGTGGCCATTTGAAAACGAAACAGACGAGATTACAGACGAAATAAATTTTTTCGATAGAAATGCTCGGACAGGTCGATTTCTGTTTCGAGGGGGACAACTTAAGATGTAGGTTACGGACGCATAGCGCTTCAACCCTTGCTACTACAACCCTCACCACCAATTTTTGAATAGGGAAGATGGGGTGAGTGATACCTCATTTGAAAGGTATTTTTATACTGATTTCAGCACAGTAATTGTTTTTTCATTTTATGCATTAGTTTTCGAAATATTCTTAACTAAGTATTTGAAAATGAAGTGGTGTTTTCATGGCACTTGTAGTGTTTTTTTGTGAATAATCGACATTTTGAGCTTCAAAACAACCATGTTTATCTAAATGTCGTTGATTGAAGAATTCTGCGGTTCTATTCGCACATTGATTGTTTGCAAAAAAAAAGTGAAATTATTTCCACCCTCTCTGCAATTGAATAAACCATGTCGAACAATGAATTAGAACACATACAAGTCTCGATTCAAAACTAAGAATAATTCACATGTCAAAAACCAGTACCTAAGCCAACTTAATGATCTGTTCGTAATAAATAAAAAATTATCGATTCTCATTTTTTGAAAAAGATATGAATTCAATAATCAACAAAATGAAAACATTATTGAAGCCAACTGAGAAAACACTTCATAATTAAGTCGGAAATCGTTTCACGAATTGGGACTGGGATATTTCTGTGGCATCATTAATGATTTGATTTTCTTACCTGGTAATCTGATTAGAGATATGTACGTACCTATTTGGACTTTTTGGAGATTTCTATCGATCAAGTGTACCGCATGTTATTGGAAATACTGCAAATTATATCGAAGATAATTTAGATTGAGTTTCAGCAAGATTGAGCTCTTTCGCAATACGCTTTGTTTGTTCGACATCTTGATAAAAGATTTCTATGTCAGTGGATTGGAGGAAGGAAGCCACAGTCATGGTTGTTTTGAAGCTCAAAATGTCGATTTTTCACAAAAAAACACTACAAGTGCCATGAAAACACCACTTCATTTTCAAATACTTAGTTAAGAATATTTCGAGAACTAATGCATAAATGAAAAACAATTACTGTGCTGAAATCAGTATAAAAATACCTTTCAAATGAGGTATCACTCACCACATCTTCCCTATTCAAAAATTGGTGGTGAGGGTTGTAGTAGCAAGGGTTGAAGCGCTATGCGTCCTTAACCTACATCTTAAGTTGTCCCCCTCGAAACAGAAATCGACCTGTCCGAGCATTTCTATCGAAAAAATTTATTTCGTCTGTAATCTCGTCTGTTTCGTTTTCAAATGGCCACCCTGTATATTGTTGTGGATCTAACATCCATCTGCCATTCATCGTACCATAAATATTTCATTACAAAAATGTATGCTTTCGTTACTATCTGAAGACATTTTTTGTTTGGTCAGTCAAAATTATGACAATATACATTATGTAACTAAGGCTATTTGAAGCTCATTCTCGCAAAAAAATGTTATTCAATAAAATCTCTACTCTTAGAGATTTTTTTCACATTACACTTCAATAGTAGCCAATTTTGAATTAATAGTAAATAGGCAAAATAAAAGATCAACTCAAATTCATACTATTGAACAACGATAACTCTGATGAGAATAGAAGCCAATATTTATTGAAGAAATACGTTTATTCATCAGGAACTTTTTCGCACAGCAAGATGAAAATTATAGTGATTTTCTAAAACTAAAAATGTTATGCTCGAAATTGCACTATTAATTTCATATTATACCCCTCTACCCGCTGCTTACTACGCCAATGAGTGAAAAGTATAAGATGGATGCCAAAATCTTGGACACTGCGAGCCTTTCCAAGCTCATTCTCCCAATCTACAGGGTGTTTCAAAAAAAGGTGACCCCTTCTCTAGGATAGGAAGAAAACTGAAAAATAATTGGGGTTTGCTCAGTAAAAAATTCCGTAACGACACCCTTTTTCAAGATATTGAAGAAAAAAAATTATACGCGTTTCTTAAAATTTGCAGTAACAACTGGCAACATTGCAATGAAATTTTAAACGAATATGTTTTGGAAGCTGATACATCCAATGAATCCGTTTTTATGTCTGACTCTCAAAGAGGGCGCTAGTTACACGGTTCATATCGAGTAGTATTGAACATAACTTTTTTAACATTAGATTTATTAAGCAGAATTTCAAGCGTAATTAAACAGTATTTAATTTCACTAAAAAAAGGTACTCTTGGTAAAACTCGATACTATGAACCGTTTTCGGAGTATTTTGATTTGGAAATTATGAAGTAATAATATAATTACTACGTTTTCATGGAATATTCAATTCGATTCGAGTTCAATACTCATATCCGTTTTCATGATGCACATTTAAATGGGATTCAAATCGTTTTGAAATCGTTTCGATTTGAAGCTTTATCTGTCACTTGTAAAATGTCATATCTGTCAGCGGGAACGCGAGGAACACCAATCAGCTGATGCTTGTTGTTTCGGTGTCAAATATTTTATAAAATTATAATCAAATTTTGTTGGCCTTAGATCACAAGCATTAATTATGCTTGACAAGTTTTTTGTATGAAGAGGAAGCAGTCCACAGAAGACGACACATGGATGTTGCAATGTTTGTCAATCAAATAAACAGTAATATCTTAAATTTTATGAAGAAATATATGGCACGAGGCGGATAACTAGGGCATATGGGAAGAAAAAATGTTGGAGGAAACAAAGGATAGTTGATTGGTGGGAGAGAATAGTCAAAATAAATTTTAACGAGAATGACTTTATAAGTAACTTTCGCCTATCCAAAAAATCATTTTGGCAATAGTGGATGACCAGTACAGTTAGGTATTTCTTTACGTTAAAAGCAAATAGAGTTATTCAGGTTTTATTTTAATTTTTAGGTTTAGATATGCATCTTATAAGCATCGTGGCAGCACACATGATGCCAAAGTGTTAAGAGACTCTAACATTTTCCAAAAACCTGATTCCTTTTTGCCTATTTCTAAACGAAAAGTGGGCGACACCATTCTAGACTGTTTTTTGTTAGAGGATCCGGCATACCCTTTATTAAAATGGCTTATAAAACCATACAAAGGTTCAATAACAAAATGGAGGAATCATTTAATACTTATTTGAGTAAAGGCAGAGTTGTGGTTGAAAATAGCTTTGGTCGATTAAAAGCAAGATTCCGCTGCCTTTAAAAAAGGATAGATGTGCATTATTCTTTTGTACCAAAAATTGTGTTTACATGCTTTATTCTGCATAATATTATTGAAATGAACAAAGAAGCTTTCACAACAAGTTGGTTGGATGCAGTTAAAAATGCAGAACTAGAATTTCCTCAACCAAATAAAACAATCACCGAGCATAAGGATGAACTAGAAGGTGGTCAAATTAGAGAAGTCTTAATAAATTATATGTGTCGTAGGTTTCCCTTTTAAAAATCATCTGTGAGATGAGCTTTAATAAAGTGAAGTGTTAAATGAGTGTGTTTTCCTTTTATTTATCGATATGGTTTTTTTTTTAAATTACATCCCCATCTTCTTTAGAACTCCAAATAATGTTAAGAATGTAAGTTTACATTTTTATAAGCTAAATAAAACATAAAAACTAACAGGAGCAAAAAAAATGCATTTTGCCTAGGAACTGAACAAACCATACATTTTTCAACATATAAGAAAAAAACTTAAGTTATTTTCATTCACTTAAGAAGAGAACAGAAAGATTTTTAAAACTGATTTTCTTTGTTTTCATCCCTGTCGTCTTCAGAACTGGACGTTTGTCGAAACGAAGTCTTTTTGATTTTGACGAACAAGGCTCTGGGGTACCAGTTCTTTCTTTGCTTTAAGGTCTAGAGTAGCCTTGAAAACCTTGAAACAGCGGCTGGTGAACCGTTGGCATGTATGTATTTTGGGGTAGTCCAAGTGGATGAGGTGGTGTAAAACTTGGGGTTTGTACTATATTTTCCATGGCTTGTGTGAAAGTCTGCAATATAGTTTTTAAATCATCTGACCTTGATTTGGTTGCTCTTTCCTCCATTTGTTGTTGCCTATTAAAAAACTTCTCGATAAGCTTGTTTATTGCCGAAAAAATTCCTCTTGGTCTAAACCACTCGACTTATATTTTTCCTCTTTTGAGACTTTGTTGATTGTGTTTGATGAAGATTCATGTGGTGTGAAGCTGATGTTTCCGAATACTGAGAGATATCCTCTTCCGTTATCCCAGTTTCAATTGAAATGTCAACATCCAGTTGTTCTTTTAACAAAATTGAAATGGTCACATTCTTTTATATTTGCTCCACTTTGGGAATTGTGTTTTACACAATTTGTCTAGGCTGATTTTAAAGATTTCCACTTATTTTTTATTTGTTCCGCAGACTTACTTAAAACACCATGTTCTTTCATTTTTTTTCAACTAATTCATAGAGTTCGGCGTTTTTATATCTTTTGTCATTAAACAAGGATAATATATTCTCTTCCCTAAATATTTCCAGCATAAGAATTACTTCAGCCTCTTCCCATATATTTCTGTTTATACTAGGTCTAGCCTCAACACTTTCCTCGTTCGATTGTATTTTGATTTTGAAATATGTCAAACATCACAATATTGCTCGCAATAAGTTGTATCTACACTGAGAGAAATGCAAGGGCTAATAATTAAGATTTCTTTATTTGGAACAATTTTATTAATAAATAATAAAATTTATTAATTATTTGAATATGTTATTCATAATAAGAAACTCTAGATTTTGAATTCATTTCAGAGAAACAAACCATTTATTTAGGCAATAATTACTTATTATTAGAAAAGTTTATTACTGAAAAATAAATGTTATATGGAATAATAATGTTGGAAAGATTATTTAGCTATAAAAAAATCATTTATTTTCACCAAACAAATCTTATTTGAAATACTAACTCCAGTTATTCATGTCAAACAATTGTGCATTGAATAATGAATGACATAAAATTTATTAATTAATAATAAATATTGATTGGACACCAATAAGTGTATATTAACGCTCATATCTTTATTTTACCGCGAATTCGCCAACTTGAATGGACTTGTCGAGTGTTCCCTATGTTAGTTCCCTGCTCCCCGCCAACCCTCTTAGGGCTAGAGAAGTCTGGACATATGCTCATTCTTGCATTGAACTTCATAAGGTGCGTTACTTAGGTTTATTGCTGTGCTAGTTTTATTTATAAGTTATAAGAAAGGTGAGTGGAATTGAGAATGGACTCCAAACATTTCGACGAATTTTTAATTGAAAATGACTGAGCCACTTGGCTGAGGTTTTTGAAGGTAAGGTCTAAATTTCATATTAAGTTTTTAAAGTAAAATTAACTCTCGCAATATGATGCTTTCTGATCGAAATACGACGAATAGTAGCTTTCTTCACACTCATACGGTAATTTTGCAGTTTACGGACAACGCGTAGATTCGATTGTTTTTTAAGTTTTAATGAAAAATATTTTGAACCGATTACTGATGATTTTCAGTAGAAACATTTTTTTGCAAAAATTATTTTTTTTTCATTTTCCACTGTTTGAAATGGTAAAAATTACTTTTCACATCGTTTTTTGTTATTTCTGAACTTTACCAAGCTAACCATACCTAACTTGATAAAAAATACATACAAATTTTTTTTTGACAGATATAAACTTTCTTCTTCCAATTTCAAAATTTTTCATTTATACCTAACTCAAGCTAACTTAACATAACCAGAATAGAAATCATGTAAAATATAGGAGAGGTCCTTAAATTGCAAAGTAACCGTCAATTTTTAAATTTGATTTGAAATTTTTGTACCTATTGAGTGATCGATCACGAGCATCCAAATTCAAATGGAAATTAGCCTGTTCGAGGTATTCTCCTACAAAATAGTGGGTGTAACCAGAAGATGCGATTGTTTTGCGATACTTTTTAATCACTCTGTATATTATTTCCCTTCGAGTATTTTTCACATCAAAATTTTGGAATTTATGAGATCAGAATGAGAACGCATTTCTATTGTTTCAGAAAATGCTATTGATGATATCGAGTTATTAGAAGAATTCATAAAGGACAATTCTTTTGACAAAGTAATAGTTAAACTTGGAGATCCATCTTCATGCCAGAACAATTTGTAGGTTGAATTATTTTTTTTAGTGAATTCAATAACAACTAATTGAATTTTTCAGAAATGCTTCGTTTCAAGAATCATTCAGTCACGAGCCGATAGAAAAAATCATCCTTCTAAATAAAGAGAATGAAACGTCAACATGTGCTACCCCGAGTTCTAGTCGGGATGATTATTCCATTCGCGAAATCGTTGTGCCTGAATTTGAACAATCTCAAGAAAATTCAGGGATAGGCCAAGATCAAGATCATCTTTCCAAGAAGCACATAATAGTTTGTTACGTGTGAATTTCGGTAGAAATTAAATTTTTAAAATTAGCGCCATATGACCGTTAAAATATTTCAGAGCTCGAACGAAATCGTGGTTACCCATGTGTCGCATGTGTGTTTCTGTCGATTCTCCTTCAATATTTTTCATTTCATTTTATGATTAATGTCAATCAAGTGGCTCGAGAAAAAGTTAATTGTTGGTTGTTTTTGAAACTTACCATTTTGGGATTGGATAACTTGTCTCGATTATTTCAAGGTTTTTGAAATCTCTGTATAGAGGATTGAATTGAAGTCACTTTTAATAAACCCCAATAATAACCAGGTTGTTGCAGGGTTTTTTTTTTGGTTTATGCTTAGTTGCGTATACTCGCTTATATTCAATTGGATGGATTGGATGATAGTTGGATTTATTCTGTTATCTGTATGCTGATCAAGTCCACTCCAAGAATTTATAAAAAGACATTTTGTGAGTACTTACCTACCTACTATTGGTTAGTAGGATATATATGTATGTAATCTGTTTGCCAATTTTGACTAGTATAGAATTTAGTTAATAATAACACTGTTAGAAAGGATAAAAAAGTAATATATAATATTCATGTAAAAAGTTGAGTATATTTGAGGTTCAGGTAAGTATATAATACAATAAATTGATTAGAAATTTAGATACATAGCAAAATTGAGTGTAACTTCATATTTTTTTCACCCCCCTGCCTCCACGAAAATTATTACACTGTTGGTTTCGTTGATAAAGTCCAGTTATTTGGTAATTCGGTATAAAGGTGACTAGGCAATAAATTACCTGGCGCCCTAAGTAAAATTTCTTGCATATTTCGAGGAGAAAAGAACCACATTTATTTTGTTTGTTTTTTTTATCTGAGCTAGCTGGTCACTTTTTTCGTCACGGGATTCTTGTTAATGAGGCTAACAATCTGCATAAATAAATCCGTTACAAGTTGGCGGCATCGAATTCTCTCTGGAGCAGTTGCTCGACAAAACGTTGATGGGAAAGGCCTTAAAACAAATTTATGCTTCAAAAAATTCTCTACCTAGTTGTAGCCAAAGCTATTTAGTGGAAATCATAGTACAGCATTTCATAAATACCGTTCCTTTCAAGTAAGTTTCAGGGTATCTAAGTAGTGTGTTTCAATTTTTTCTTACTATGTTCTGATTTCAGAAGATTGAATAATGAAGACTTTCGCCACCTCGCCAATAAAGAAACGATTGGCGAAGGATGAGAAGAGTGGAATAGCCAGAGGAAAACTAGTTGACAAATATAGAAATCGTTTAACCGTTTAACGTTTTTGAGATCTGCAGGAATATTACCATGTCGACAGTTCACTGAGGAAAATGATCTGCAACACACAAATACTGATGGTAAGCAATTTGATCATTTGGCCATATGATATCGTAAATTATAATCCAAAACGTTATTTTTTATGAATATGTCTTTGCTTATATTGTTTCTGCAGTATACAGGGTGTCCTCGTTTGAAGTTCATATATTTCAGGCGGTGATCCACTACAGATGAGAATCAGTAAATTTTTCCATTGATTTAGAGAAAATTCAACTCATCCAAAAACCTCCATTTACTTAATTCACTGTATGTTAAATTTTGACAGAGTAATAGCATATTTATAGGATTTTGGAGGTCATTTTGCCTGTGAGGTGGATTTAAGGACCTAAGTTGATATGAAGTTTTGTCCATATTCTTCTCTGGAATCACTTCCTGAAATATGTAAATGTTAAATCCGGACACCAAATTGATATAAACATTGAAAAATTCATTTATAATTTTTTCTTTTCAGCTGATGAGTGTCAAATCTGGCTAAAATATAATGCAGAGCCTTGGTCTGAAGTAATATCCAAATGGAATAGCTGTTATGAACAAAGGCGTAGCATAATAACGAAGAAACGTATTTCAATAGAAGAAATATTAGACGAGTTTCCAGTTATTAAAAATCCTCTCGGATATAGTTTGGTAGAATTGGATTTCCAGAAGCAATTCAAGGATCAATGCAATCTGTTGTACCGAAATTTTGAGTTAGTCTTTTTTAAATGCTTGGAACAGCGCAAATCCTATCTGAGCCAAGGTGACAATATAATGGTTGAACTGATCAAATCCGAAAATTTCAATACAGGCATGTAAATAAGTTTGCCATGAAACGTCCTCAATTTTTTTTTCATACAAAATTTTATTTTGGAATTTTTTTTTCAGATTGGAAGCATTTTTGTATGGTCACAATACTGGCTTCACTACTTCCACAGAAATCGTTCAACAAAAAGGGAAAAACTTGGTACCCAACAATAACTGAGGCAGTTGAGGGAACAGTGGTACAAATAAAAGTAAGTTTTGAATATACTCGAAATTATTTTTTCAACAATGTTATTATTTTAAAAGGTTCCGTCCGAAATAGATGAAATAAAAAATAAGAAGAAAAAGACACTTGCAAGCCATCAGTTACCACTTCTTCCTTATGTAGTGGTGGAGGGGGAAGCTTTCAACTATGTGGACCATGTTTACGTGAGCTTTGATAATATTCTATATGAAGTTGGTTCAGTCCTCAAGGGACTTGATGTATGCTTCCAACTGATCCATTTATTTAACTTGAAGTATCCTTATGAAAGTGAACATATATGGTTGTTTGTTCAGTTGAGCATGTACAAACTAAAAACCGCTTTTGATAAAATTCCAAATATTCTGAATCTAGTCAACAAATTAGATTGAAAACTTTATGAAATATGATAAAGTGCAAACATTGCCAAAAAATGTTTCAGTTAAATAAGTGTAGTTTTCTTGCTCACATGACACTATCTCATAAATTGCTGAGGAATTTTTCTTGTGGATATACTAGCTGTTTTAGAAATTTCAGTAAGCTTTCTTCTCTTAGAAAGCATATTTTCAAATTTCATTCTCAAATTAATACTTTGAACTATACAAAACAGGAAATTGATAATGATATTTCTTCTGTTGCAATTCATAAAAATGACTCCGCAAAATGTGAATGTGCTTCTGGAAATTCGAAAAAATTGGAATCTTTAAATATTCAGGCCGAAAATTCAAATATATCTGAATTAATGGAATTGAAAATCTTGACATTCTCTACTCAATTATATAGTAAATCCACAATAACTAGAGCTGTTGTACAATTTGTTATTGAAAATACTCCAGATTTTGTTAGGGGAATGAGCTCAATTTTGAAAAATTCAAATCCTTAAAAATTCAATGAATACTCAGGAAAATACTCATTTGAATGATCTGATTTTGTTTCTCTCAACTCATTACTTTGCTTCCAGTAGTTCTGAACATAGGCGAATGCAACTTTTGAAGAAGTTTAATTATTATATTGAACCTGAAAAATTTTTCATCGGATATTTGAATGAAAATGAATGTTCCTTTGAAAAAAATTCATCAGTAGTCAATGTCAAAAAATGTGAAGTAGTGAAAATCCCTTTAGCATTGATCTTGAACAAATTTTTGAGCATTCCTGGGGTGCTGGATCACATGCTGAATCTAATTCGTACTGAAGAAACTGTAAATGAAATCAATGGCATTTTAAGTTCTCATTTCAAGAAAAAAATCAAACAAAAATTTCGAGGGAAAATTGTATTACCTCTGCTCGTTTACTACGATGATTTCGAAACAGGAAATGCACTTGGAACTCAGGCTGGTGTTCATAAGCTTGGAGGCGTTTATTTATCTTTTGCTTGCGTAGCAAAAAAATATGCATTGAAACTTGACAATATTTTTCTGTGGGGTTTATTTTATTCCTCTGATAGAGTGAGATTTGGTAATAACAAAATTTTCGAAGTTTTTCTGAATGAGCTCAAATCTTTGGAAACTGAAGGGTTGATTATTAATGGCCAGCAAATATTTTTCATTGTTCCACTTTTTTTGGGAGATAATCTTGGCGTTAACTCACTCATGGGTTTGCATGAAAGCTTCTCATCAAATCATTTTTGTCGAGTTTGCTTCAGTTCAAAAGAGAAAACTAAAAGTATGCTTAAAGAAGATATTCAGAGTATTAGAAATCCAATCAACTATGCTCAACACTTAGATGAAAATAATTATGGGATAAAAGAAAGATGCTTGTGGAATGAACTTTCATATTTTCACTGCACAGAAAACATTAGTTTTGACATAATGCATGACATTTATGAAGGAATATGCAGATACGATATGGGTAAAATTGTTAAATATTTCATAAATATGGGTGTTTTTTCACTAGAAACATTGAATAATAGAATAGTTTTTTTCAATCATGCATATGTCGATATAGGTAACAAAATACCACCAATTCCACGGAATCAAATTGAGAAAGAATTTATAGTAATGTCTTCATCTGAAATGCATGCCTTTGTTACATATTTCACCATAATTGTTGGGGACTTAGTTGATGAGTCAAATGAAGTCTGGAACTTCTATTTAATCCTTTACGACATCATAGCTATTGTTTCGAAATCTTCAACGAACAATGATGAGTTAATTCTGCTAGATAACTTAATAGAAGAACACCATCATTTATACATTTCTCTATTCAATGCAACTCTTACCCCAAAATATAATTTCTTACTTCATTATTCTAGAATAATCAAGCATATTGGCACACTTCCTGAAGTTTCATGTATTAGGTTTGAGGCATTTCATAGAATAAGTAAATCATATTGTCATATACTTGCTTCAAGAATTAATCTTCCATTTTCATTAGCAATCAAACATCAATTGAAATTAGCAAACAGACTTCTTTCGTCTGACGGATTAACCGACCGTATTGAACTAGGTCAAGAAATTAACTCTAATATTTTCAGCTGGTTAAAGATCAATGGTGTACTTTATAAGAAAGGGGTAGCATTTCAATGCAGTCGGAATAATTTTGGGGAACCAGTGTTTTGTATAATCGAATCTGTTGAGCATAACAAGCATAATTATTATTTGAATTGCAAAGAAATTTTGTGTTTTGGTTTCAAGAAACATTTTCAGGCCTATCATGTTAATTGTATTTCCTCACGGACCTTCAAAATTAATGCCCTCGAGGTCTTTTGGCCTTTTTTGACACACATTCACACCTCAGCTAATGGAAACAAATATATTGTCTCTATGAAACAAGAAATATAGATTTTGTTGGTCGTTTCATGTTTCATGATTTGTTATTATTATAATATAATCTATATTTCTTGATTCATAGGAAACCCATGTTTCCAATTTTTTTTAAAATAGCATTACAATGTAAAATGATGCGCAATTTACCATGATTTATAGTGTATGTGAGCTAGAATTTCTTATATATAGTCATGAATTGCCAAAGATTAATGTTTGTTTATAGTTGTTGTATTTACATTTGGATGTGAACGTTCCTTCATAGAATTTCTCTTTTTTCTTTATTTCACAGAAATAAGTTTATGTTCAAATACTTTTATTTTGAAAAATAGTTTATATTTTATTATTGCTGTAAATAAATGTTTTGTTCGCAGTTAATTCTATTATTTATTTTTCAGTTCTATACCTTTCCAGTGTCTTCATAAATGTGCTGCAAGTAATTAAACTGGTTTGATGATAGCGGATTTCCAGTTATGATCTAAAACTATCATTTTTTTTTAATATGAAAACCTCACATTTCAGTTTCTGTTCAATTCATCATATTCATTGTAAAATGAAATGATTCATTTGAAAATGCTATATCATTCCTAAAAAAATCATGAATATCATTGATTTGTTGCTAATAATGCAATATTCAATGGATAAATATCTTTCTTCATTACTGATAAACCAGTTATTCAATAAGAATAGATGACTAATTCCTGTTATTCATATGGAAAAAATCTTTATAAAATCTAAATATTTAAATGTTCAGCGTGAACAAATAATAATAATTCATTATTTAATGAAAACTATATTTCTTTACAACTAATAAACTCTTAATTTAATGAAGATATATAACATTTTTACTTCACTCCATTTATTAGATATTAATATATATATTTGTTAGCTGTTAGCTATTTTTAGTCATCAGAAAAATGAAATTTCTTCTAACAAATAACAATTATTTTTATTATATTCTTTATACATAACTCATTATTTATTGAAAATATATCAATTTATATAGTGAAAAATCTTTTTTATCAACAAATCAGTCATATATTCCACATGAATAAAATTTATTTTTAAATAATAAATAAATATTCATGAAACTCAAATAAATCTATTGTTCAAGACAGATAAATATTCATTACGCCCTATTCGAATCAGGGGGTTATTCAATATGAATAAACTTTGTTATATATAAATAAACTGTTCTCTCAGTGTATGCACGATGGAGCTCCACTGCACTTTGGTAGATGTCGTAATTGGTTGAGTAACCATTTTCCGAATAGATGGATTGGTAGAGGTCCAGAAGCTCCGATTCAATGGCCTCCTCGGTCATGTGATAATAATTTATGCTGCAGAGGTAAATTCACCTCAAGAATTGAAAGAAAGAATACAACGTCACATTAATGAACTCATAGCTGACTCCCAACCGTTTAGTAGATTAATGGATTCTTTAGAAAAAAGAATAGCTTTGTGTATTCGTGAGAACGGAGGACATTTTGAATACCTACTCTTATTGAAATCCTATTTATATGTTATTGGCTTCTTTTGCATTTCCTGATTTTTGTTTAATAAATGCGTTTTTTATCATTACTTCATACCAGCATCGGTTATTGCTTCATAATTTTCAGATCAATATACTCCGAAAACGGTGCACAGCATCGAGTTTTACCAAGGGTACCTTTTTTGTGTGAAATTGAATGATGGTTAAGTACGCTTGAAAATTTGCTTAATAAATCTAATATTAAAAAAGTTATGTTCAATACTACACGATATGAACCGTGTAACTAGCGCCCTCTATGAAAGTCAGACATAAAAACGGATTCATTTGATGTATCAAACCAAAACATGTTTGTTTAAAATTTCATTGAAATGCTGCCAGCAAAATCTTGAAAAATGTGTCTCATTTTTTTTCTTCCACGCTCTGTATCTTCAATATGGATGGCATTATGAAAATTTTTCACTGAGCCAACCCCAATTATTTTTCAGTTTTCCTATCCTAGAGAGGGGGTCACCTTTTTTTGAAACATATATCTCTGGACGATAAAATATTCCTCGCAATGAAAGCAATTATCTAAGGCAGCAAACCACTAGAAAAGTCATTAGAGGTAGTAAAACCATAGTATATGGATTTATATACTGCCGTCCTAAGCAAGAAGGCAGTATCTCCAATTTTTATCATTTTCGGGTTTCCTCTTTCTATAGACTCCTTATACGATAATAAGTACACCTAACATACCTAGAGAGCAGTAAGTGTTCATCCATTGGTCTGGTAGACTATAAAAATTGCAGTAACTCATCTCGTTAACACCCATTCCTAAGTTTAAAGGCAGTAACTACCTTATACGAGTCTTTAAAGCAGTATCTCGCACAGAAAATGGAGATACTGCTTTTTAATCTAGGTACTACATGGTCTTACCATGACATGCCCCAGCACAATTCTTATTTTCTGGGTGTAAACTAAGCGAAGAAGGCGAAAACGTGTTGGTTCCTGTCAGTTTGCTGTGATAAGTTACTCTGCGTATTTATACGCGTTAATTATCATAAATAATAGAAACATTAGAGCGTGAAGTTCTTGAAGTTAAAGCCATTTATTTGCAAAATAGTTTTAAAAGGTAGGTTTTATTATGGACTTGGTTGTTAGTAGATTTATTGCAATATATTATTTTTTTAAAGTTAGACTGAATATCCTCAAATCATGGAAAGCCGCGTTAAGAAAATATTGCGAATGCTGCAGACAATGGATGCCATAAATCCAAGTTCTGATGAAGGAGGGTGTGACAGTGAAGAGACAGAAGCAAAAAAATATATCAACTTAGAACCGGTCAAGCTGCAAACCACCGAAAGTAACGATTCAGCTTTGCAAAATACACCCACTTTAACAAATTTCCTAGCTGATTCAGATGACTCACTTAAAGACCCTGACTTTTTGCAGTTTGATTCAGATTATAGTGTTGAATCACTATCAAACAACATATCCAGATCCACTAATAATACTTCTATTAATAGGAACATCAGAACAGCTGCTTCATCGAGTGCCATAGCTTCAACAAGTACTACTGCATCTTATAGTGAAAATTCCAGTGAAAATAATAATAAAAAGGGATCACTGAGGAAGAGAAGGAGATATAATACAACAAAACAAGAAAGAAGAGAAGAGTATGATCAGAAGCAACGAGACAAACACTTCATTCGACCTGGGTGCGTTTTATGCCATAGGAAATGTAAAACATATTTTAAAGAAGATCAGCGGTCATCAATTAACAAACAGTATTGGTCGATGAATTGGCAAGAGAGAAGAATTTTTGTTTCGTCAAATGTCACCGTGCACGATGTAAAAAGAAGGCGTGGTAGTGTAGAAAGTGCCCGGAAAAGAGCTTTAAGCAAGCGATTTAAAAAAATTTGATCACTTTAATACTCTAAAATCGTAAACCATTTTGGCAGAATCTTTCTGTCAATGATGCTGCCGCCGATTTAAGATCGGAGTTTGATGACATTTAATGAGTGGATTTTGTGTTTCTTGAGTATTTAAATTTATGTCCAAGTTTTCTTATGAAATGTATTATTGAGTTTTATGTTGTGATAACAAAGTTCTTGCATAATAAAGTAGAAAAAAAATGCTTTTAGTTGTTACCGTGCTTTCCGTTTGAGACATACTACACTAAAAAGCAGTCACCGCCAACTAATTGGGATTTACTGCTTTTTTATGCAGTTCGCCCTTACCGATTGTGGTTATACGCTTTGCTCAAAAGCAGTAACCGCCATTTTAATTGAAATTTATAGAAATATGGCATGAAAATATGGATGTATTCAATAACAAGCAGAAGAACAACCCAGTTGAACAATTCCGGAATCCGTGAATATTTTCATGGGGGCCCAGCCTTATTTACCAAAACCTGCATTATCTCGAAACTAACATTTGTGGAGATACTGCCTTCTTTCTTAGGAGGGCAGTATAGAGATCACAAAAAACAATGTTATGAGAACGACATAAGGTCTGTCAAGTATTCCAACTTCAACATTTCAATGTTCCATCCCAAGAAGGATCCGTGTGAAGATTGCGAAGCCTATAAGAACAAAACTCCAGAAGAGAGGGCGCAGGATGAGCGATACCATCAACATCTCCAAGAAAAAAAAATATCTAGAGCAGAGAAAGACAAAAACAAAAAAAGGGCATCCCAGAACTTATTGTGGCCGTTTGTGACCTCCAAGATGTTTTTCCAGTTCCAAAAGGAGATATATCTATCTTTTAATATCTGAGCAAAGTTTCTACATACAATTTGACTGTGTGTGAGATTGCCTTCAATACATACTGTATTGGCACGAAGGTGAAGCAGGTAGAGGAACGAATGAATTGGCAAACTCTTGAAGTTTCTCCATGAGAAATCGAAGCATACGAAGACTGACTTCGATGTCAGTTTTTATTCTGATGATTGTCCTTGTCAGAATAAAAACAAATAATATATAGTTGGCTTGTTTAATTATGCAATCCGTGCTATTTCAAATTTAAACAGTAAAACTCATAAATTTCAAACAAAAGATCGTATTCAAAATGAAGGCGATGCGATACATTGTCTTATTGAAGAACAAGAATAAAACCTCTTTTCAGAGGGCCCATCTACATATATCCCTCTACAGTATACTCAGATAATAAGAAATGCGAAAAAGAGTCCTCCATTGATTGGTGTGATTGAGTTGTGTTACCAAGATTTCAACACCATACTAATAACTTCCTTGAAGAACTTTCACCATAAACACTGAAGGTTGCTGTTTCCATTTCCCAGATATCACAGTTTTAAAATTTACAAAAGACAGCCCCGATTTATTCGAGTAAAAAATCTTTTATCATTACGAATCTTTCGGGATGATTCGGTACAGAAATTCAGATAGAGCATCAAGGCGCAAGGAACCACCCAGTTCACTGATGTCATTGGCGCAAGCTTACCCCAAAATCTCCAACGTTGCAGAAAAAGAACGAGTTATCAAAGCTTTTTGATAGATATAATGCCCCGAGGATATTTTGATTTTTATATAGTTTATGAGTTATTTGATATTTCATGTTTACCAGAATCATTCAAATTTGTACTTTCTGTTTGTTTTTTAGAATGAAGAAATTTTTTTATGATTTTTAACTTAATTCACTGATAAGTGATATGGAGCAATGTTTCATTTTTTTATTACTTTGAAAGGTTTATTTTTGAACTGATATATTTGTTATTATATTCCAACTGTTAGTTCCTTATTGTTGTCGTATTGTTGTAGTTATGTTGATGTTTTAACAAAAAAATACACCTGTAAATGCCAATGAGACTGAAATTTGTTGTAATCGTTATTTCGTATGAAATGAATTTAAGACTATTCCTACAATTATTGCCCTTCAAATATGCAGATAAAAATTTGTTCTCCTAATGGAAAGTTAATGTGTTATATTGAAAATCTACCCATTAGAATTTTCAGTTTTTGAAATACAATGACTCACTGGATTACCAATAAACTATACGGGAGGCATAACGTGAAGGGATGACATTTTGAGATACACAAGGGGCACAACTAGGAATAAGTTTCAATTCTTGTTATTTTTTCGGGAAATATTCAGAAGAAAACATTCAGAAACTTACACTAACAATAGCTATGTTGAACACCAGTCTTGTAAGCCGTCTGCAAAAATCAGGAAAAACTTTGGATGCGATTTTTGACTTACGCCCCTCGCATTTTCATGGTGCAATATGTAGTTTATATTACCAGGGTTGATTTTTCGAAGACTACGTGAAATGTGGTGAAACATCATTCACTAAAGGGTACAGCCGGGTTTCAACGGTAAATCTGCCGTCTGACATGGAATGAAAATATATATTTTATTTTAGAGTTTAGCGAGGGGTAAATATCTGGGGATTTATGGTGTACAGCCTCAAGGAATTATGGGGATTTATTGGGATTTACTGTGATTTACGGGGATTTATGAGAATTCAAGAGGATTTATAGGATTAACCTGGGATTTACAGTGATTTATAAAGGATTTACCGAGGATTTACGAAGGACTTATATCATCATGTTCTGCGCAAGAGCACTCGTCTACCACGTGCCATCAAATCGTTCGGCGATCTCGGCAAATTAGCTCCATGTGCTGCGCCTGCGCGAATAAACACGCTTTCAGCGCGGCATTGCCGGTTTTTTTGAAACCACCAGAAGTTTCAGGAAAATCTCCGTTTGATTCATGCCAACTAAATTCCCAGTTTAGGACCATATTGAAAATAACTTAGCTATAAAATATTAATAACGAACTAGGCAAGTTTAAATTTAAATTTATGATAATTCATCTGATTAATCGGTTTTTAAATAATGATTATTTATCGGATTATTTTATGCTCGGCATTTATGTTTTGGAATAGTTGAGTCTGGCAACATTTCCAATTTGCGTATGCTTTCTTAGGCACTTATTCGCCATTAGGTCGGTTGTTTAGCCTATTCGAGAGCATATTAATATATTATTATTACAGTCTCTTCTTGGTGATTAATAGTGATTAATTAGTGAGTTAACAAGTGAAATTTTAGGTGAGTTTTATCCTTTTTATCTTGTTCACAAGAAGCATTTTGTGTTGGTTTATCTCGCATAGTGATGTGTTGTATTTTACGTTTATGAATGTGAAAAATCTTAACATTTCACTTCAGTAGTTATCGGTTAGCTTGAAACCTCTATGGTTTGTGAATTGAGATTTTGTTTATGATTTTAGATTCCAGGTTCAAAGTTGGTCGAGTTGCTGTATTCCTGAAAAATCATAACCAATGGAGTATACTATACCGGACAGGAAAAGGATATTAGGAAATACATTTTTGATTAGGTTGCAAGCGCTCTGAATATCCTCATTTCACCAGTGATAAAAATGTTTTATTGATTAATGGCTTCAACAATCCTTTGGTCCTTGGAAATATTTGCGATCAAGATTTGCTTGATATGGAGATCTTTATGCGCGAAACAGCGACGTTGCTAATTGATGAAAAAGAACATCAATCTCATTATGGGGTATTTCATCAGAAGAAAGAATGCTTCAAGTTTGTTCCAGGGCAGAGAAAGACCATCTATATTAATAATTTCGTCAGAGGGTACGGTAGACTCGATCGAAACCCTATATGAATAACAAAACATAAAAAAATATTAATTTTAAGTCGACAACATATATCCGCAAAATTCGGATTATGGAGAATTTCTTAAATTTCAATTGCACTGACAAGCAAACCACAGTCGCCATCTTGGGTAGTTAATAAACGTTCCCTTTCACACAAGCGCTATCTGCCTCGCCAACGTTTAGTGAATCATAACAAAAAATACTTTTCGTCAGTCGTTGACGTTTTGCGAAAATATTGTTTTTGACACTTTTTCATGATAAACTTTTTGTTATGTGTTTTTTCTTTAAACCTAAGATTGGCCGATTGCAATAAAAACCATAGAACTATACTAATAATTTCGTCAAAGGGTACGGTAGACTCGATCGAAACCCTATATGAATAACAAAACATAAAAAAATATTAATTTTGAGTCGACAACATATATCCGCAAAATTCGGATTATGGAGAATTTCTTAAATTTCAATTGCACTGACAAGCAAACCACAGTCGCCATCTTGGGTAGTTAATAAACGTTCCGTTTCACACTAGCGCTATCTGCCTCGCCAACGTTTAGTGAATCATAACAAAAAATACTTTTCGTCAGTCGTTGACGTTTTGCGAAAATATTGTTTTTGACACTTTTTTATGATAAACTTTTTGTTATGTGTTTTTTCTTTAAACCTAAGATTGGCCGATTGCGATAAAAACCATAGAACTATACTAATAATTTCGTCAAAGGGTACGGTAGACTCGATCGAAACCCTATATGAATAACAAAACATAAAAAAATATCAATTTTGAGTCGACAACATATATCCGCAAAATTCGGATTATGGAGAATTTCTTAAATTTCAATTGCACTGACAAGCAAACCACAGTCGCCATCTTGGGTAGTTAATAAACGTTCCGTTTCACACTAGCGCTATCTGCCTCGCCAACGTTTAGTGAATCATAACAAAAAATACTTTTCGTCAGTCGTTGACGTTTTGCGAAAATATTGTTTTTGACACTTTTTTATGATAATTTTTTTGTTATATGTTTTTTCTTTAAACCTAAGATTGGCCGATTGCGATAAAAACCATAGAAAGAAGAATACTAACCATAACCTTTTTTTTTAAAGTCGAAGTTTTAGTTCAAATGTCATTTAGTTGTTCAAATGTCATTGTCATTTACTTTGTTTGGATTACATCTATATTAATAATTTCGTCAAAGGGTACGGTAGACTCGATCGAAACCCTATATGAATAACAAAACATAAAAAACTTTTTTATGATATACTTTTTGTTATGTGTTTTTTCTTTGAGCCTAAGATTGGCCGATTGCGATAAAAACCATAGAAAGAAGAATACTAACCATAACCTTTTTTTTTATAGTCGAAGTTTTAGTTCAAATGTCATTGTCATTTACTTTGTTTGGATTACACACATCATGCCGAAAATCGTAAGTATTTCATAAAATGTTTCGTTGGTCGTGTCTCTGTCTTCGTTCAGTATTTTGTTTGATGATACTTATATCATTTTGTTAACAGCCGAATCTCCGTGCATTTGGCAAACATTGTCACAATTGTGGAAAGTGGATGGAGCGGAGGGCTCTTCGTAAGGATGGTGAGTAGTATTTTAGTAGGTATGTAGGCAGGTTGTGTTTTTAAGTGAATTTTGTTTTGTTTTCTTCTTAAAGTGTGGATTGTAAGCCTTCTGCATTTAAAAATTAAATAAGTACTTATTAACTTCCAGTGACATGCAATTTTTGTAATGGCAAAATATTTGCAAGAGATGGCAAACAAAAGCAAATGTGCAGTCGATGTGTGAAATGCGACAACATTATACTCGGTAAGCGGCTCAATATTTTTTAATAAATGACCACATGCATAGCCTGTGTTGAGGTGTCATGAAGACATACAGAAACAGACACGATTTTTTCACCGATTTTCTCGATAATGAAATGAACCCCTTCATGCGCAAGTTCTACTTGAACTTGGCTGGCTCTTATTATAAAATAGACATTATTAATTGTATAATATATTTTTGCAGATAACTTCAATTATTGCGAGTGCTGTGGCCTAGAAACAATTAGGCAGTTAAGAATAACCAAAGCTCGGACACTTTCAAACCTTTTTCCAAAAAATCAAACTGCTCCTGTTGCTGACAAGGCTCGGGCACTTTCAAACCTTTTTCCAAAAAATCATACTACTCCTGTTGCATCTGTTAAATCACCAGCTGCCTCTACAATACAACCTGACAATTCTCAAGATTTATTTGATGATGACTTTTGGGTAAGTTAATGGTGTAGGTCACTGGGTACAGTAAAATGAAAAATAATACTTATTACTAAATAGAGATGTGAGGATATACCTACATACATTCATAATAGTTATTATTATTTGAATATTCATCTAATATATTTTCTCCTTTAAGGTCGATAACGAAGAGTTGACGATAGTCGAAAAGTCGCTGGTGACGGATGATGTTTCTTCGGACAACGAGAAAAAACAAAAATCAATGCTGTCAGTCTGCAGTGATTTTATTTCTTTAGAAGAAGAGGAGAAAGAAAATATATCAAATGGCGGGCAGACCCCCGAAGAAGCGTAAATATTCAAGCAGGTTTAGTACAGAACATCAGCCCCCGAGAACTAACTAAGTATATTTAGCACTTTCAAATAACACCACTCAAGTATCAGTACATTCAGTTGGTTCTATGATTTATGAATGTGTTCAATGTCAAGCACTTCATTTTTTAGGTGAAAAAATTAAAAAACATTTTAAAAATTGTTGTCATAATGGGAAGGTATACATAGACCCAGATAGAACATTAAAGCCAATTCCAGATATATTATTAGATTTATACGAAGGCAATACGTCTGATGCTAATCATTTTAAAGCTAATATACGACAGTATAATTAAGCATTTGCAATGGCATCCATAAATTCAAACTTGAACACACTCCCTCCAGGATTTTTCACTTATAGGGTACAAGGGCAAGTTTATATAAAAACTGGATCTTTGTTTCCGTTGCAAGGTCATAAACCACAATACAATCAATTGTACATAATTGAAGATAAAGCAGCATTAAATGAACGATTATCTGATTCTAGAAATAACATATGCAGAAGCAATATAATGAGGTCTTTACAAACAATGCTCAATGAATCCAATCCTTTTGTCAAAATATACAAAAGAGTGGCTGCAATTTTATCTGAAGAGGAGTTAAAAGCAGCCTCAGAAAATCGACCCAAATATTCGGTATCAATGCATTTTTGTAAACATAAATCCCTTGATTTGCGTCGGTATAACACACCATCAAATAATGAGGTAGCGGTCATCTTTGTAGGAGAAAACGGTGAACCTCCATTAAATTTAGACTTCTCTGTACAAGAATATTCTCAACATTTAACTACACTCAAATCAACCAGTCCCAATATTGACCCTTTAGCCTTTCCTTTACTTTTTCCTAATGGAGAACTCGGATGGCATGAAAATCTTCAACACAGAAAAGAGAGTCGAACTGCTCGAAGCCGTCTTACAATGTTACAATTTTATCAGTATAGACTTGCTGTTCGTAAAAATTTTAGCCCATTATTAATTTTACGCCGAAAAACTTTTTCATGAATATTGTGTCTTGGCCTATGTTAGGATTGAATCTCAAAGATTATTGTTTCTTCGATTGAATCAAAAACAGCTCAGAGCTGACAATTATAACAATTTAATGGATAGCCTGTACAATAATGATAGAGAAATGGGTCAAGGCATTGGTAAAATGATAATATTGCCATCAACTCATGTGGGAAGTCCTAGGCACATGATGCAAAATTATCAGGATTCCATGGCAATTGTATGCAAGTATGGTAAACCAGACTTATTTATAACTTTTACGTGCAATCCCAATTGGCAGGAAATCTTAGATAATTTACAAGGTACTAAAAAAGAACATAGACCCGATTTAATTGCCAGAATTTTTAAACTAAAATTGGAGGAACTTCTAGATGACATTACAAGGAAACATATTTTTGGAATACCGAGTGCTTGGTTTTACACCATTGAATTTCAGAAACGTGGGCTTCCACATGCGCATATGCTTATTATTCTAAGAAATGAAGATAAACCAAGGTCATCAGTAGATTATGATAAAATTGTGTGTGCAGAAATACCTGATCCAGATAAAGACCAAGAACTTTTTCAGACTGTGTCAAAAAACATGATCCATGGGCCATGTGGCCCTGGATATATGAATTCACCCTGCATGAAAAATGATGGAACTGCCTCTAAATGTTCTAAAAACTACCTAAAGACATTTTGCGGAGAAACTAGAGATGGTACCCAAAATGGAGGTTATGATATAATAAGAAGAAGAGACGACGGACGAACAATAAAAAAGAAGGATTTCGAGTGTGATAACAGATGGGTGGTGCCCTACAATCCCTATCTATGTAAAAAATTTAATGCTCATATAAATGTGGAAATTTGTTTAAGTGTCAAAAGTGTGAAAAATATTAATAAATATATTTATAAAGGTCATGACCGAGCAAAGATACAAATAACAGTAGCGCCACAAGAGTCCAGTGATCAATCGACATCAAGTAATGAACACCATGATGAAATTAAGGCTTATATTGATACCAGGTATGTTTCGGCTCCTGAAGCAGTTTGGCGAATATTTGAATTTTCAATGCACACAATGAGTCACACAATTATACAGTTAGGTGTTCATTTGGAAAACCAACAAACTGTCATATTTACAGATCAGAATGTTCATGAAGCAGCAGCTAGATCAGCTGAAAAATCAACATTATTAGCATTTTTTGAACTAAACAGAACAGAAGAAAGTGCTCGACAATATCTTTACACTGAAATTCCGACACATTTCAGATTTATCCATGGACAGTGGCAACCACGAATATCTCAGTCAGCGGCTGATAAAGTAATTGCAAGAATGTATAATTATTCCTTTTCTGATCGGGAACGATATTATCTCCGGCTATTACTTCTTCACGTCAAAGGGCCAACTTGCTTCAGAGATGTTAGAACTTATGAAAATATTATTTACAACTCATTTCGAGAAGCTGCTCAAGCAAGAGGGCTCCTTTTTGACGATCAAGAATGGGAAAGATGTTTGAATGAAGCAATTGATTTTAAACTTCCTCGGCAATTACGACAGCTGTTTGCGTTAATTTGCGTATTTTGTGAAGTAACTGATCCTAATGCTCTTTGGGAAAAGTTTGCATCACATTTTATCGAAGACTTCACAAGATCACGCCCTGAAATATTATCCAAACAGTTGGCTTTACAAGAAATTGATGAAACATTGAAACTCCATGGAAAGAGACTAACAGATTTCGGACTTCCGGAACCAGATATTGGTGAAAATAATGTTTTCTCAGCTGATCCCGTTTATGACCGTGAACTTGAAAAAGCAAATGGCTATGAAAAATACCAAAAATTGAACACCGAACAAAAATGTGTGGTCGATACAATACTAAACGCTGTGAATAATCCCACAGAGAGAAAGCTGTTTTACCTTGACGGCCCAGGAGGAACTGGAAAGACTTTCGTATTTTCAACTATTTTACATATTTTAAGATCTGAAAATAAAATTTGCCTACCCATAGCGTTTTCCGGTATTGCAGCAACTCTGTTAGATGGTGGTAGAACAGCTCACTCGCGATTCAAAATTCCAATTAATTCAGATGTAGATTCTACGTCTCATATGTCGTTAGGGTCACCAGCAGCTAATTTATTGAAGGAAACTCATTTAATCATTTGGGATGAAGCACCCATGACTAAATGTCATGATATTGTTGTAGTTGATCGACTCCTTCAAGATATAATGAAAAATAAATTACCTTTTGGAGGCAAAACTATGTTATTCGCAGGAGATTTTCGTCAGATTTTACCAGTTGTAGTTAATGGGTCAAGAAATGATATTATAAAAGCTTCAATTAAGCAATTTTCAATGTGGCCAAACTTTACTCAACTCCAATTGGCTCATAATATGAGAGCGCACGATGATTTAGAGTTTGCTCAATGGGTATTAAAGGTAGGCGATGGATCAGCTAATGAAGATGATGACGACCACATTGAACTGCCTCAACGATGCATTGTGGATAATTCAATTGTAGACTATATTTTTGGTGTTTCCCTGAACACAAATGATTATAAAAGTTATTCAATGAAAGCTATCCTTACTCCCAGAAACGATGATTGTTTTCAATTGAACGACCAAGTTGTCGAGAAAATCCCCGGCCAGCTTAAAATTTATGAAAGTTCTGACGCTGTGGTTGAGGACGACCATAATGATGTTTTAAACTATCCCGTAGAATTTCTAAATTCTATAACGCCTGCAGGACTACCACCACACATTCTAAAATTAAAAGTTGGTTGTATAGTAATGCTTTTAAGAAATTTAAACCCGACTGTTGGGTTGTGCAATGGAACCCGTCTTATTGTTAGAGCGTTAGCTTCACGTGTTATTGATGCCGAAATTATTTGTGGTAGCCATGTGGGGACCAGAGTTTTTATTCCTCGATTCGCATAGCATTCGCTATGACAATCAACAAATGCCAGGACAAACTTTCGACAAAATCGGTATATTTTTACCTAATCCTGTGCTCACCCATGGACAGCTCTATGTTGCTTTCTCTCGAGTTCGAAGATTCGATGATGTAAAAATTCAAATTATCAATTCCACTGCTTGAAAGGTGATAAATATTTATCGAAAAATGTTATACATAGAGAAATTTTGTAATAATCAACCTGTGATGTATAATAGAGAATATTTTTTTATAAGTACCTTTGCCAAATTATCGGATAAGTACTCATTGTAAAATTACAATTTACATACTTCCTGATATTATTCTTGATTTAGCCAATTTGGATGAAGAACCTCAATTTCATTTTTTATTTTTAAAATTAGTGAGTACTTATCTACCTGTCAAAGTAGAGAAAAAGACTGATTGCTTAAAACAAAGAGGTTTACACAGAGTAAACCTTAAAAATTATATGTTTTGTTAATTTGTGTTAGTTTATTTTGAATGTTAATTTGAAATAAAAATAATTTGTGTAAAAACTTTTGCAGTTTTTATTTATTATATTTATTAAACATAACGAACGAAGCTATAAGAATCTATGCCTTACTTATTCCTTTAATATTCCTTGAGAACCGATGACTACAGAAATTTCTACCTACATTTTGCAACACGTATTAAGGCGCCTACAGACGACATGGCAAGCCTCGGCCAACGTTTGTTCGTTGCAACGCGAATCGTTGACGCATCGTGTGTACGCAAAACTTTTAGCAAGGCGAATCGAACGCTGGCGCTGGCCAGGGCTCGCCTATAAATGCGGCTACAGACGGCTTGGCAAGCCTCGGCCAACGTTTTAGCGAACTTTTATAGACACGTTGGTTTTCGCTCGATATTCGTGAATCGATGACGGTACACATCATAGACTACGATACACATGACATGTTTTTATCTTGCCATTCTTTTTCGACCAGTGAAGACTAACGTTGAGCGTGCGAAAAAATGGAGTCTGACTCTGATGATGAATTAATAGCAATTAATTAAAAACTATTAATTAATTAATTAATTAATTGTCAATTAATTGAAAATGAATTGAGTTTGTTGGAAGGACGAGTATTTTGATATATTTACATGAAGAATGGATTTCGGAAAAACATACACACAATTTTCAATATATCCCTATATTTTTTTGAATTTCTCGGAAAGAAGGGCTTTCGAAAAAAGTAAAAGGCGCTCAAGCACTGTCAAACGAAGATCTATAAGTACCTGGGAAAAGGGTGTCCCACTAATAACTGTACTGTACTGTACTGTTTCTGGTACTTCTAGACTAGATAGGTGAAAATGTTGAAAGGGGTCCCTGGCTCGATTTCCATGAAAACACCATTACCTAGTGGAAGCCATTTCACGATATTGTTTTTAAGTTAAAACTAAATTTCGATATCTCATCGATTTCGAAAATGTTCCATAGTTTTTTTTTTCTAGAATAGGTATCTAAAAACGATTGGAACTTTCTACAGGTACTTTTTCACTGGGAAGACGTCACTATATTCAATTTTGAAATCTCTTGTACTAAGGGTGGAAAAAAAATGGGGTTCTAATTTGAAAAACAGAAGTTATGGCCAATTATCGATCACAGTTTTTGACACAAAATTCCAAACACCCTGTGATGATATTTATGAAATTTAAAAGATACATGACCTTTCCACGTTCTTCTACTTTGATGTTATGAGAACGGTTCACGCTTAGGATGTTGAGAATAAGAAAATGAACCTAATACTGACTACGAATATTTGACTTTTTTCCAGTTTTCCATCGATATTTTGAAAAGTTATTGAAAAAATATAATAATTTTAATGTGAATGTATTCAGAATTGAATACTCAATTATATCAGAGAGGAAAAAATTGAAAAAAAAATTTTCGAACAAATTTATTTTCGCTCCCTGTATAACCGGAAGCGCTCAACCTTCAAAAATATTTTAGCTCAGTGGAGAATTCCGTACAATATTATAACTCCAATTTTCAAATTTCAAATATGTCAAGTTTCTCCAGAAACGTCTAATAGGCCACTCACCTTGGGACACCCGATATTTGTTATTCCGAAATTCCAAAATTTCGAGAATCCGATAGAAACACCGCAATATTTTTTTTATATGGAGGGTTTTCAAACAAAAGTAGAAGATGGTGAAACATGGTCAAAAAATGGCCAATCCTCAGAACTTTTCCTATTAATTTTCGACATCTTTGCCTTACTAGCTTCATTGAGCTCAGCGTGTCGTGTGTACTGTGATCAAATTCAATTCGATGATTATACTATTTTCAATTTATCTATCTTTCAAAAATCATATACACTGGCGAGTTTCAACAAATCCCTTTGATGTGTGTCAAAAATATCGCCTTCTAGGCGAACCCTGACCAGCGCCAGCGTGAAGTTCGCTTTGTCATATGCTTTGCATACACACGATGCGCCAACGTTTGAACGAGCGGCCGTTGCCATGCCGTCTCTATCGAACGCTGAAACGATCGGACGTTGGCCGAGGCTTGTCATGCCGTCTGTAGCGGCGTTTTTGGGGCGGCATGGCCGAGGGGGTAACCACTTGAAATTTTCTGCGACAAAAGATTTCCTCCCTCGGGATCTCCCCCGGATCTCCTCGGATCTCCCCCGGATCTCCTCGGATCTCCCCGGATCACCTCGGATCTCCTCTGGATCTCCTCTGGATCTCCCCGGATCTCCCCTGGATCTCCCCGGATCTCCTTGGATCTCCTCGGATCTCCCCGAATTTCCTTGGATCTCCTCACAATTTTCTTCTGAACACCTCTTACCATTATCAAGAGATCAATCAACACAATCGGATATAATATTTGAATTCACTAATAACTTTAATTATCGAGAAAGATAGGCTATACAGGGTGTTCCTAAATTGAACGTATAAACGAAAAGGGGAGATTCCTTAAGTGAGTTTAAGAAAAAAAGTCCCATAAACATGGGGTCGCTAACGTTTCGTTTTCGAGATACAGAGTGTTGAAGTTTAAATTTTTTTCAAGTTTTTTTCTCATAGTATCTACACTTCACAAGATATTCAACTGAAATTTGGCATAGATATCTGGAACACTGCCACATGTTCTTCTGCAGAACTTTTTTTTGATGGGCAACTGTTAATTTGAAAAAATGTAAAAAGAAGCTTTGTTTTTATACTGAACTTTTCGGTCTCTTGTAGTTTTGTCGTATCTACCAACGATTTCGAGAAAAAAAATTTTGAACGATTCTCTCGAAATCCTCGTGAAAATCCAAATTATGATGGGAAGGCCACTTTGTAAGCTGTGGTGAATGAATTCAGTGTCAGTTTTTATGGAAATTTTCCTGATCTGTAGCGATGATTCATGAAGATTCGATAAACTCGCATAATCAACACATGTTTTTGATTGAAACTTTAACACCTTGTATCTCGAAAACGAAACGTTTGCGACCCCATTTTTATGGGACTTTTTTTCTTGAACTCACCTAAGGAATCTCCCCTTTTCGTTTGTACGTTCAATTCAGGAACACCCTGTATATACAGTATTCCATATTTATGCGAAGGGTTCAATAAAGTAATAAAATCGTCCGAAGCACCACCGGACAATGCAATACCCCACAAAAAAGAATGAACGATTTCTGGAGCATTGAAACACGGCATGTTCTAAGAGCTTTGGAAAAATATTGCAAAATCCAACAATCCATATTACAAATAGGCCTATAAACATAAACAACGTAATAAAACAATAACAATGAACGACCTAACAACACTGGACGGCAGGGAATTCCCAAAAACCGCAAAAATTGGACGGTCTTTTACCTGACAAAGTGATGCCATATTCAGGTAGAAAGCGAAAATACGGAAGTGTAATCTGTGAAGGGGCGGATCTAGGGGTTGTTGTAATCAGGGAAAAAATTTTTTCATGAGTTCTTTATTTCAGATGAGATATTAATTCATTATTATATCGATTTATTAAATCAAAAATCAGATTCAATGAGAAATTAGCATGATATACTTGAACACAATGTTTTTCACATTTGAATCACTCAAATGAACTAGGTACAAAAAAAAATAACTCTACAAGGACTTCATATGATTTCATGAGCTCAATAATCGAACATTAGATCAAACCAAATGAATGTATTCATTTCATGGTATAATCATGAGGACAAAGCTTTGTTTGCATTTTATCTGGGCAACTTATTCTTACCTGGTGAAATTTTCAAAGAGTTCATTTTTGCGTTCCTACAGCCCATCAATCAATTCCGTTCATATTAATCAATAATCTGTATCATAATCAACATTTGCGAACTGTTCTCACAATGTGACAAGGCCCTTTTTTATATTTTATCCAGGTACCTTCATTTCACCTGGCTCCCTACGTACCCCTCCTACGGCCCGACAATGGATTTAATTCATCACTACCTATTGTTCATATCATAAATAAAGCAGAAATTCATTCAAATTATGTTATAAGGCCTGTTTTGGAATTTATTCAATAACCCTAACTCGCCCTAAACCCAACTTTTGAAAATCACTATTTTCACTTATGTCGTTTTCTATGGCCCGAAAGTCAATTTTCAGATATAATTATTGATTGTATATATCACAGTCAGTGAAATTACTATATCTGATAATGAAATGGAATATTTCCACCGAGATTTCCCCACTCCGGGATCATGAGTTACGGAGGTTACGGAAGCACCCCTAAAAAACCGTTGCTGGCAGGAACCGTTGATAGTTTCACACGCGTCGAATATATTACTGTAAAAACAAAGTACCAACACTCGAGAGTTCACTATTCCTGTGTCACCACGAGAAAAATTGATTTCAAATAAATTGAATCCGAGAGCAAAATCAAAAATGAAATCGAGGTGAAAATTATTTTCTAAAGATACATCATGGTGCATAATGTGTGAAAATATACGAGAATACTGAAAGATAATACATATTTCAATTTGAAAAATTCACACAATTATGGCGCACCGTGGGTGTCAGCGCTTTGTTGCGTAATTTTTTGAAAATGTCAGATAAACTTATTTTTTTTTGTTCTTGTTTTATATTATAGATTCGATAGCTATAATATGAGGGAGTCCAAAGTCATATCGATGCGGCGCCTTAAACTGTCCGTCATACTTAATTAAGCCATTAAACGTGTAACTTTTTATGTTATCTTGAATTGGGCGAGAAATTAGGTAGGTACAATATAAGTTTTAGAAGCCGCTTCGGTATGGCATAGGACCTTCACATGTCCTGACTATTGAGTCTATTACTTGTATAAAACAAGAACAAAAAACAAGTTTTTTCTGTCATTTTCAAAAAATTGCGCAGGGCAAGGCCGACACCCACAGGGCGCCGTACTTGCGTTTGCTTGTTATTTATAACACTAATTAACTTCTCAAAAAGTTTTTTCTTTCAGCAAATCGTACGTCGTTTTTCTTGCTGTCTCTCGGTCTAAAGAGCGGAAATAAGAGTTCGCGCTTTCGTTCGCGCCATAAGATATTCAGGAAAAATGTTGTGAGCAAAGCGTTAAGAACCTATATTTAAAACTGAAAGATACTTATCTCGGAATAATAATCTATACCAGCATCAAAATCACACAAAACAATTTTTAAATATGAATATTCATACACTGCATTGCACCGAATATAATATGAACATATAGATAAGGGTTATT
This sequence comes from Propylea japonica, assembly GCA_013421045.1. NCBI lineage: Eukaryota > Metazoa > Arthropoda > Insecta > Coleoptera > Coccinellidae > Propylea > Propylea japonica. The sequence continues at coordinate 61,570,848 of CM024240.1, forward strand.
GAGAGATCTATAAAATTTAACCCTGATGTAAAAATTTGCATCCGATATATGAGAAAAAGATAAACAAATTGACTTGGATATCCTTGGATCTCCTCGGATCTCCCCGGATCTCCCCTGGATCTCCCCGGATCTCCCCTGGATCTCCCCTAGATCTCCCCGGATCTCCCCGGATCTCCTCGGATCTCCCCGGATCTCCCCTGGATCTCCCCGGATCTCCCTGGATCTCCTACCACAGGAGCAGAAAATCTCCCCAGTGGTTACCCCCTCGGGCATGGCAAGCCTGGGCCAACGTCCGCTCGTTCAACGTTCGCCTTGCTAGGCGAACCCTTGCCAGCACCGACGTGGGACTCGCCTTGCCATATGTTTTGCATACACACGATGCGCCAACGTTGGAACGAGCGGACGTTGGCCGAGGCTTGCCATGTCGTCTGTAGGCGCCTTTTTATGCTACACGTACCGGGTTTTTCACTATAATTTGACCCCCCCCCTTTAACTTTGTTACTAAGGGAGATACAAAAAAATGTTTCGTATAAAAGTTTCACGAAATCAACTGAGGTTTTTCGATATGAGTTCAGAAACTGAAATATATACAGGGTGGCCAACATATTGATGGCAACTTCATTTTTTCAAATGGAACATCCTGTATATTTTTCCATGTTTGGCTAGCTCTTTTTCCCCTGATTTCGAATATGTAACATATGTTGGTCCATCTCTTTTATTCTGAGAACCACAGAGTTTTAAATTTTAAGAACTACCTGCCAAGATCTATAATCATTTTACAAGTGGTAGAGTGCGTTTACTGAAAATGCTCATTTTTGGAGTTATAATAACGTCAATGGGAAGATATACAGGGTGAACAACATTGAATGCAACTATATTTTTTTCAAATGGGACACTGTCTCTTCAATTTTCAGAGTTTCAAAGTTTTGAAATTATGACACCGAATAAAAAAATATGTGAAATATCTACGAAATTCTGTATATCCAACCAATCTACTTAAAGTTTTATTTTAAAATGAATACTTAACAATTACTTAACCAATGAAAAATGATAAACTATGGTAATATGGCAAGAATAACATAAACTAAAGAAATTGCTCAAAATGACCACCTTCATTCAATACACATAGTTCATATAGTTGTCTCAAGTTGATTAGACTATTTTTGATAGCATTATTATGGCTCCGATTCAAGTCAGAAATTAAAGCTTCAAAATTTGTTTCTAATCATTATAATATTATCATTATTCTTTGTGCGTTGACGGGATTAGTTCCGAATTATGGGTTTAATATTGGTTGATTTTATATCATTAAATTATTCTCCGCTTTCATTGATTGTCATTATTGCTGAAGTATTTTTTCCTTCAGGAACGGCTATAAAAACGTGTCGAACGGTGTTAAATCGGGACTATTTGGTGGCCATAAAATAGGTGGGCCATTACCAATCCAAAGATCAAATTGGCCACTTAAATATTCACAAACTTCCAAAACGCTTTGCCAGATGGTTATTGAAATTTAAAACTATGTGGTGCTCAGAACAAGAAAGATAGACCAAAGTATGTTACATATTCGAAATCAGGGGAAAAGGAGCTAACCAAATATGGAAAAATATACAGGGTGTTCCATTTGAAAAACTGAAGTTGCCATCAATATGTTGGTCACCCTGTATATATTTCAGTTTCTGGACTCATATCAAAAAACCTCAGTTGATTTCGTGAAACTTTTATACGAAACATTTTTTTGTATTTCCTTCAGTAACAAAGTTAAAGGGTGGGTCAAATTATAGTGAAAAACCCGGTACATTGCAGACGTGTATTATGAGTCAAATTTCACCCGAGCGAAGCCGGGTTTTCCACTAGTATTTATTATTCCCGAATTCTTCAGAAGCAAATACTGTGATCAAAATAATATAAACTCATCTAGAAATAACAGCCTATCGACTGAGCAAACATCGAGTTGTAATGAAGGTAATGAATCTCTATGTATAGGATATTTTTCATTCAAATATCGATCCATTTATTGATTTATCGTGGCTAAGGATACGTATGCATCTTTTTGATTTCTGTATATTCATATTATTTTTCAACAAGTTGTTTCCTGCTGTTTTTGTGCACTTAATCCTAGTGGAACAGCGAGCTATCGTTTTGCCCTAATGTCTGTCATTTTAGAATATCGAGAATGGTCTCAATCTATTGGGTTTGACTTCCTGATGAAGAATCCGTGGTTAAACTTGAGTATATCCAGCCGGCCCTTCGGCCCTATTCTCTCTATCTTCCGAAGGAGATGACCTAGAGTTTTCATACCTTCAAAATAGATTGATTGGCCAAATATCTCGGTCAATTTCGATAACATAAAGAGTTGATGCATTTTATTTCAAATATATCAATAGTTATTGCAAAAACCAGGAAATCTCTGAAATTCAAGGGAGAAAAATGTCCTTGCAGTTAATTTAACCTTCACGACAAAACGAAAACTCCTGGTGGTAGGAATCAAGAATTTCAAGAATGTAACACATTTGCCAGTGCAGTATGAACAGATTTTGTGAATATCGATGAACTTTAGCTGCCATTTATGAAAAAATTCATGAAAATCATTGGAATTTCTCGAAGCTCGTTGCCGGAGAAACAATGGTTCTTTGAGACCTCCCAGAAAATTTTTCGTCATAACGAATGAAGTTATCCGATATTAACTCACGTTTCGGAAATAAATCATGAAAAACGTTGAAGAATTTCTTGAATGTATTCAAAAATTTCCTTCCTTGAATTGGGTCTCATACTTGACATCAATTTTTTGGAAGCCGATAAACATTTAAACAGTGACAATAATATCTAAGGAATTTCATGACGCCGTTGAATTTGAAACTCAGAAATGAAAATAGAATATCAGAATATTCATATGCTCAAGTTATGGCAGACCTGTAGTTCTTCGAACTAGTACATAGTATGAAAAGAATGGAAGTAATCTATGAAATCCTGCTTGTTGGAGAAAATTGAAAAAATTATATATAATTTCGTTTTCAATGTTGTGTCTGTGCATAAGACAATATTGATACGGAGTTGAATTGCGAAAAAGTTTAAAACAAAGGTTGCGTCAAATACTTGTTATTTATGGTAAAATGATGAATTATGTCAATATTACAACAATGTAAAAAAAGATGTAATCACAATGTCTTCTTCACAGATAGTAAAACTAACCAAGTGTTTTACATCTTGATCGCCGTACAAAACCGACGCGATCACGTGAGATCAGATGTGTAATTACCTCTTCAATTATTATTGCAATTGATTTGTACCACTTGTTTCTTCAATTTTCTATGATAAAAATTTCTTTTATTTCACGCAAAGAAAACACAAGCACGCTTCTTTATCTGTCCATATTCAAAACCCAAAAAATATCAAATCATGACATGTGCAGCACTTGTCTTTGAAAAAGAGTTTTTTGAATATATGTCAAGAAAATTCAATGTTTTTCAATCATTTCCTTAAAAACAGCAACTGATATTGAATTAGTTCATTGAAAAAGATGAAATACCATGCCTCAACTTCAACGGCTCACAAGAAATTTCTTTGGGAATGATAAAATATTAGAGTCATTTTTCCTTCAAGAAAGATCTTCTGTGGAGTTATCCCAGGAAGCCAATGATATTCACCGCAAAAGATGTAAACCACTCTGGCAGTAGTCGATTTATATGTCCTCAATTGATCGACTTTTAACGAATTTATTCGGGGGTGACGACAAAAGAAGAGTTCTTGAAGATGATTCCATTGAGGAGGCAAACCAGAGGTGAGGGTATCTACAGATGTTTCAAAGATTTTGTAGGAAAAACCGAGTTTCCGGTTCACAGACTATTTGCTATTACTCAAGATGGAGCTCCTGCTATGCTTGGTCAGAATGTTGATTTATTTCATTGTACAAAAATTATGACGATATTCCCAGTTTCACCAACTATGACTGATCATAAAACATCCAAATTTGGGCTCTTAAACTCTTGACTCAGATATGATGATGCAAATTGTCTTTGAAATAGTAAACTCAATACGAGCCAGATAATTGCAAAGGCATCAATTTAGATCTATCCTTGAAATGGCTGAAGCTGAACACCCGGATCTTTCGCTACATACAGATGTTAGGTGTCTTTGTCAATGAGCTTCCTAGAAGAGGTTTCGCTAATTATTGTCAGAAATCAAAATATTTATCAAATCCAAAGGAGAACATGTATCTGAGCTTGATGATGAAAAATTGGATTATGAAGTACGCCTTTCTCTGTGACATAACTGAAAAACTCAATGACTAGAACCTTAATCTTCAAAACAAGAACAGAATTATAGTTTATATAAGAGCTTTTATCAAAACATTCGATACTCAAATCCGAAAATATGCATATCTATTAAGAAGAGGTGAGTTGAGAAACTATATGAGCATGGAAGAAAAATGTACGAACAACTCAAATCAAAACTTCGAAACTTTCGCCACACAGCTGGACAATTTGCATCTGGAGTTCGAAAGAAGGTTTTGAGTACTTGGTCGCTCAACTGTTAAAATAGGCAAGTTAATTGTTAATCCGTCGCTACCAAAGAAGAAATAAATAAAATAAGATGCATATTATACAGGGCCTCTATAAATGATGGTAACAGCGCAGGTGGCTTTGGATTATTTTAATTTTGCCGCTTCCTATGCAAAGTCAACACATTTATCATTCCAACCACAGAATTCGACCGCCTAGCCCATGGGAATATACCATAATATTTCAATGGCCTAATCTGCGAAACAGTGTAAATAGTTTTATGTTCTGGGGTGTAAAATATTTTGGCACCTTTTTTCTGTAGCGGCAAAGCATAATCCAAAGCCAACTGCGCTGTTAGAATCATTTATGAAGACCCTGTATTATGCATATTGTTGAAAGCTAGGATATTTTATTATAACACTGATTTTTGGAGACTGAACTGCAAAGAAAAGTTTTCATGGCTAAGAATAGTAGCCTAATTTTTTTTTTCATTTTTTGTTTCCAACTAATTTCGTGAATCAACATTTTCAACCACGAATGTTATAAAATCAAAACATTGTTTCCATTTAACAGACGCCTACTTATCTCCTTGTTTGCGCAACCCACTAACTTCTTACATTCACCAATAACAATCTTCGCATATTGGTGAGTGTAAGAAGTTAGTTCTTAGCCATGGAAACTTTTTTTTGCAATTCAGTCTCCAAAAATCAGTGTTATAATATGCTGTGCTCAACATCCAACTAAAACGTAATCAAATCAAATCAAATCAAAATTTATTCAACAGTTCCATCAAAGTACATGTTTCAGAAAAATGAAAAGGCACAACCTAAGCCGAATGGCTTGTATGTTAAGTACCCTTTCAAAGAACAAGTCGAGTGTGAACAGTACTAAAAAATAAAACACAAAAAGAAAAAAAAATTTACAAGTGCTGAGATAGGAGGCTGAGATGGGGAGACAGGCGACGAAGAAAAAGTGCATCCACATAGGCTTCAGGTGAATACATGATTGAAGAAAATTGGATTTTTCCGTAGAAACACCTTGACTCCTTTTTTCAATTCTCGTTCATTACGTTTTATTGCTTTGATTTCACTGGGGAGTTTATTGAATAGTATAGGGCCGAAGTATGTGATAAATCTTTGACAAAATGAACTTGACACGTATGGTATAGCCAAGTTTTCCTGAGAGAGGAACCTTGTCTGGTAGTTGTGTTTTCTACATAAAGCAATTCTATTTTTTCTGAAAATGCAGTCTGCAACACAGACATCAAGAATGAGCATTCTGTTTTTCATTATGGAAAAATACTTATTGAATAATTGCTAAAAAAATTTATTTCCCTCTTGTGAACTCTAATTTACAGTCACCCGCAAAAAATATTTTTGTACACAAGTAGATCTCAGAGATCAAAAGTTTGGCCACTCCTGAATTGGATACTTATAATCAGCCTCCAGAGTATCACGAACATATGAATAGCCCAAGAGGAAACAATAATGTCTATGTTACCACTCCACCACTACCATTGGTATCGTCACGGTTGCCGGGTGACGAAAAATTTGCTATCGAGCAATTACTGGAATGCACAAACGCTACATCCACATCTCTTACTTCATTGTATACTGTTATCCCAAGTAGCATTTTTTGTTTTATAAAAGTGCCTTTTCACTCTTCGACACTGCCGTATAAAATTGAAAGTTATATAATAAAGTCACAAAACATTTTCTCTGGCCACTATATATCCTTTATTTGCCTTAAATGATATAATTTATTACTGTCCTACAAGTGTCGAAAAAGACTTATGGTTTTTCTCATAACCATCTGAACGCTTTTACAACACTATCTATACGACTCTAATTGAACTCCCAATTGGGGACGATATCGTCCCCATTACTGAAAAAGGCGGATTGTCTTAAGATTTATAAGATCTGGTAGTTGTTTTCATTACCTTCCTGGATGGAAACACGCATGCGCTCAACTCTGTCTGTTTCACTCTAACTTCAACTTCAAAATATTATATTCATCCTTTTTTATCTGTTGTAGTAGTTATAGTAGTCTGTAGTAGTTATAGTAGTCATAGAGTAGTTCTATTGTTAGTAGTTAGTCTATGTAGTAGTTCAGTTAGTTATCATTCTATGCCCGAGTTCCCTCGCAGAATGTTCTAGAAGGGGACATAAAAAAAGTGGAAGTAGAGGAGAATGTCACAAGTATTATGTATTTGAAGAATAAGTGTGAATAAAGTCCCATAAAATACAGTGTGATATTATTCAGAAGGCTACAAATATTCAGAAGTGTTATATAAATCCAAAAAGCCGGCCGAAATTGGAGAAAACGTCGGAATTCGTAAAATTTTTCAAGAAACATCGATCAGCATGGCGGAACATGAAGGCGTAATTTCCATTGAAGAAGTTGTGGAGGCCACCGTCCGGACTCTTAATTTGGGGGATGATAACAGATTAAGACTGGGCACGGAGGTATCCACCTTAATTCCTAAGTTTAGTGGAGAAGATGATACCTCAGTAGTTCACTGGTGGAAACGTATAGAAGCTATACAGTCAGTTTACAACATAGAAGAACAAGTGCTGATATTACAAATCATCGCCAAGTTAGAAGGCAAAGCCAGGAAGTGAAGTTGGTCGACAAATTGTCGAATCGCGAACACGACATAATTTAAGAATCACCCCCCAGTCGGCGCTCGGTATTTACTGCATGCACTTGGAGTTACCAAAATGACGGAAAGAGATATACACGTGGTTTTAGTTCTAGAAATAGAAAAATATCCCATTTCATACAACTATAAACTGGCTGGATATTCCAGGAAGGATGTGACTGAGAAGGTCTGGAGTGGAATCTCAAAGAAAACAAATTTATCTGGTACGCATTTATTTTAATATTAAAGTTATACACAGTTGTTATTTTGCCATGGAAGTGATCCTTGCGGTGTGATAAAATAGTTTGTCAAATATTTTCGGACTGTTGCACCAGAAGATGTAGGGTTGACAGTAACTATATACTGTTGTAAGTCAAATGAACGAGATTGTTCAGTTCTCTCAATATCAACTGGTAAATATGGATTTCCATCTCTAAGCCGTACAAAATTGTGTAGGACACATGCTGATTTTATTATATTATTTATTGTTTCATAGTTTAAACAACGAATGCGTGTTAATAGGGTAAAGATGCCTAATATGAGATAGGCGCTAAATATGAGATAGGAAGATATTGGTCAAACTGGATCCAGACACACCTATTCACAAAGTGGTTTCAGCATTTTATCAACTTTACAAAGCCAAGTAAAGATGATCCAGTTTTATTGGTTTTAGATGGCCACTACACACACACAGAAACATCGATCTTATTAATTTAGCTCGAGACAACAACGTAATTATAGTTTGTTTACCGCCACACTGCACTCATAGAATGCAACCAATGGATGTAGCATTTATGAAGCCACTAAAAGCTTACTACTCCCAAGAAATTGAAACTTGGCTGCGTAATAATTCGGGGCGCACTCTAACAAACAAATATGTGGCTAGATTGTTTGGTGCGGCTTATGAAAAAGCTGCTACCATGACCAACTCCGTTAACGGTTTTCGCAAAGCTGGGTTATTTCCGTGCAATCGACATATTTTTACAGACGAAGAGTTTTCAATCTTTAATGATGGGGATGAAGAGCAAGATTTACTTAATGTTCAGAGAAATGACGAGAACGCAGATCTGGAAGATACTAGTTGTGTGCTTACTTCGATTGAAAACCAATCAGAGCCAACTGAAATCTTACCCAATAGCGGAATTACAAATGACAATCCTTCAGATGAGTACCAAGGATTAGCATCTTCTAAAACAGCCTCAACAGCTAGTGTTTATGACAATCCAGTACCCAGTACATCGTCTTCTGTCTCCCCGTTTGCACTTAAGCCAGTGCCCAGGCTACCTAAGAACAATTCTTCTTCTAAGAAAACCCGAACTGGAGCAGCTTCTATAATCACGGCATCTCCGTATAAGAAGTCATTAGAAGAATCCCTAAATAAAAAACAAGAAAAAGAAAATAAGAAAGGACAGAAGAAACAATCAGTTAAAAAACAGCAGACAATGAAAAAAAAACCTATTAAAAAGAAAAAAGCTGAAGAAGTTAGTTCCAGTTCCGAAGACGATGACATGCCTGAGTTGGCAGATAGCAGTGGGGATGAATATGATGCTGAATGTCCCTACTGTAGCGGTAACTTTTCGCAGGATACAAGAGGAGAAAAATGGGCCAAATGTGATAGTTGTTTTAAATGGGCTCATGAAGATTGTGGAGATGTAGCATCGAATCGTTTTTTGTGTTCATTATGTTTAGATGTGTAAGACATGGTAAGACTAAAAAATAATTTAGAAAAGATTTTAATTTTTTTATTGTTTATTATATTCTCTTTGTTTGATAACCTTTATTTTAAAATTTTATTAAAAATGCTAATTTTTATTATGATAACTGAGTTCTGCTCAAATCTTTGTTAAGTTTAAGTAAAGTAAAAATTTTGAAGACTGATGTTAGTCTAAAATTTAATAATTAATGTACCAAACTGCTAAGACTGATTTGTCTTAATATTTAATTAATAAATTACCTACAATAAAAATGTGATTATGAGGTTAATATTGTTTTTTTTTGTTTGTTGACCCCTAAAATTTATGGAACCTAATATAAGATAGTATCTTATATTTAGAACCCCTAATATCTCATAATAGGCGCCCTTTGCCTTGGAATTTTTTTCTGATATTTTTCACTTTTTACAGCATAGCCAAAAAATAATATAATTTAGCCTAAAATAGCTAATATACATTTAAAGTACATTAAATTTTCTATCTAAAAGTATATCTTAGAAAGCTTTAAATGTAACAGTTTTTTTTTTATACCCAAAAATGGAAATGGTATCTCATAATAGGCATCTTTACCCTAATACTTGGAATTTTCGGGTCATCATACCGAATGTACACTCTATAGTTTTTCGTGCTCTAGAATGTCGATAGTTGTATATTCGTTTTTCATTAGTTATCCTTGCCTTAGGGTAGGGTCGCATTAACCTCCGTGTCAAAGGAAAAGCGTTATCCGCAACAAAAAAATATGGCACTTCTTGTTGCGTGTTGTCGTGGGGTAGGGGGGCGGCTGTAGGTATATTAATACCATTTCGCTCCAACCAATAGCTCAAAGCAGAAGCTTTGAAAACTATACCGTCGTTATTTCTGCCAGCATACCCTGTCTCAATCATTATAAAAAGACCATCAGCATCATAAACAGCAAACAATAAAATTGAATGATAGCTCTTATAATTATAGTTTGTCGGTCCAGAATTTGGCAGTTTTTGAATTCTTACGTGTTTTCCAACCATAGCCCCCAAACAATTGGGCATATTCCAAATTTCATAAAAACGGTTTGAGATTTCTGTCCATTCATCTGTTGAAGGTATAGCCATACACTTATTTTGAAGTGCTGTCCATACTGCTTCACTTGTTTCAGCTATTATGTTGGATACAGTGCTAATACCTCTGGCAAAGTGAAGTGCCAAAGAGGTGAAGGTACTTCCAGGGCCCAGATATCTGATACAAAAACCAAAATAACAACTAGAAATTAAATAAGATACCAACTTATGTACTAACAAAACGACATATTTGTTCCAGTTAACGAGAAGTGGCGCAACATATGATCAACATTCATAAGAAGCTTGAAAGTGCCACCGAGTGGTTCCAAGGCAAAAAAACCTTATTACATCAAAGAGTATCTGTCGCTTATTTTACCATTCGTGAAATCGATCAATGAAAGTGAGAACCCTGGCAATAGTCCACCTCCCGAATTTGAAAAAGATCACGCAAGAGGTGTCAAAGAAGTTGCCTGCTCTTCTATATCACAAGATGTGATACAATATTAGGATTCAGCACAAGAAGAACCAGCAGCAACGATGAAAAATTTTCAAGGTGCACGTAAGCGACGCTATAATGAGGTGGATAATACCATAGTAAAATATTTAAAGAAGAAAATTGAAAAAACGGGTGACTTACAAAGCAGTAAAAATCAGACTACAATGAATCACTTCTTCTTGAGTATACTTCCAGAATTTGATGATATAACAGATAATCAAATAAGAACATTTAAAATAAAAATTTTACAATTCATTGATGAAATCAAGCAAGGCCAACATTGCCAACTACATTTAGAGAGTCCTTGCAGTCTACTTCCAGAGATTCAATGCCAACAACATCTGGTGATTCATTGCAGTCAACATGTTATCAACAGTTTAGTGATCCCTATTATTCTCAGATATCGCCTGTCCCCAATCTTGTGCAACAAATTCCTAACCCTCCTTCACCGGTTCATATGCCCTACGATTCAAGTGCTGACCAAAATAATGATGCCACTAGTTTAACTCATGAAGATCTATAATAACCCACGTTTTGTTATTCAACTCAAAAAATTTCGTCTGTTAGCTCATATATACTCCATCAGTCTTACAGGGATAATCCAAAACTAACAAGATATGAATTCATCAAACAATTGTCAATGAAATTGGTAACACCTGAAATGGAGCGAAGATTCAAGAACTATCATATAACACGCGAAGTTCGATTGAGTATCGGAAGAATTTTAAAAATAAGAGAAAATGATACTTTGAAAGACGAAAAACTGGAGAATAGAAAAGCTTGTAGAAGATGTCCAGCCAGTAAAAGAAGAAAAACAAGCAATATTTGTATTTATGCAAGATTCCTATTTGTATGGAATGCACAAGGAGAATTTGCATAGACTGTGCCACTTGAAAAATGGGTGAAAATATGCGTTGCAGTTTTTCACAATTTTGCTTTTTTTGTTATTTGAATATTTGTTTTATGTTCATTCACTCTTATATTTTGATATAAAACCAGAAATAAAAGCGTACCTCTATGCGTTTTCTATATGTATTAAAAAAATTAAACCATTGCCAAATATCGTAAATAATAGAACCCTTCTTAGAAATAGCAGTTTATTTAACGAATGCATTGATTTTAATCTTTTCAAACGAAAGTACATGAAAGATTTGATGACAACATAATATAATACTATGTATTGATAGACATAAAAAAAATTTCGGATTTTTGCGATAATTCGATATTTCTAATGGAGGGGACAAAATGACCACACGTCTGTTTCCGCGTGACAAACTTTTCACGTCTGTGGTTACGGGTTAAATCAGTACTTACGTCGAGCAGCGAAGGCGGGGTGGGGCGGCGGGGGTACGTAACTCGAGAGCAGCCTATGGGAATTCAGTGCCATGGCGCCATTCAATGGAGCACACGCGAGTACTATCGAAACAACGATTCTCCGATTATAGCGCAACGAAAATTTTGCGCTCATCAATTCAATTGATTAGAAAATGGGTACACAAGTTTGAGGAGACAGGTTCGACAATGGATAAACCACGATCCGGCCGATCTAGGAATTCAAGGGATGCCGAACACGTAGAGACTGTAAGAACATCCGTTCGCGAACAGCCCACTCTCTCTACTTGAAAGCGATCAAGTGTATTTTGACAAGAAACTCATTTGGGGAAAGCAGTGTTGCAATAAAGGCGCATTCTCAGAGTACGCTGCGAATTCCGATTTATTGTCTATTTAAGAAATTGAGACTGAAAGTGGTGATTTGAAAATTATCGATTTTGAAGATATCCTCTTTGAAGAATTAGTCCTGCTTTACAAGAATAATCAAGTGTTTTTTCCTCTCATTCATTCACAGTAACTATGATTGTTCATTTCAAATATGGCTTTTTTTACATTTGCAAATCTTAGCAAACTTATGTATTTTATTAAATCAGATTTTCAATCATTAAATATTTTTTTTCTTCCAAACAGATTATTTCATAGTGGAATTTCCAGGGGAAGCCAATGAAGGCTCTGTGCCTCTTTCAGTTGTTCCGAGCATTTGGATTGATGTGAAAGGAAAAATATGCTTTCAGCAAAATTTGAAGAGTGAAGAGGAAAGAAGAAGAGCCGTTGTCAAAAAAACAAATTTTGTACCGGATTCTTACATCATTTGTCCCATTGAAATCAATTATGGAACGAGTAAGTACTTTCATCAACTTGGAAAATAACGGTACCGTAAAACCGGGAGACTTGAGACTGTATGTTGGCTTGAGACAAAAATTCTCGATTTCCTGAAAGACGTGGCAACATGGTTGAACGCGATTGTTTGATGAGTGTTATTGGTGCGTTGGTTAGCACGTGGTCAGACCTTTACGATACAGAGCGATTTGGCGGTTTAAAAGAGGAAGGTTACGGCACAGAACACATAGAAGCGTCACTGTGCGACCTTGAAGAACTCCGATTTTTCGAGCGTAGAAAAAGTGACAAGGAGAATCAACCTTCTCTATCTCTCTCTCTAACTTCAAACCATAGGCGTTCTGTGTTTCTCCCGCTCTAATCGTTTCGAATAACCAAACTTACCAAAGCGAACCAAAATATCAACAATTATTTTCTGATATCTCTGAGCATAAGAAAGCTTAATACTTTCCGAATATATTAGAGATCGTTTTATGAGTGAACATAATTATTAATAGTTTGTTTTTAGTAGTTAGAATATATTATAAAATTAAAGAGGTCAAAAATTGCTCAACGCAAACACAAATTGAAGTGGTAAAAAATTGCTCAATACACACCTAGGAAACAAAAATTGAGAGGAATATTGAAAGTATATTGAACATGAAATCACTGAGGAAATATCACCTTAAATTTATTTCATTTTCAGTCAAAAAACCAAACAATTAAAAGCTTAAGTTCATTATTTCAAAGAATTGGATTTTTCTAATAAAATAACAAAAGAAGACTTTAAAAAGGCTTGTGATGTCTACTTACCAGGCCAATTCGGAAATATGGTAAAAGTAATCAGTGATATGAAGGACAAACCTCAACAGGGCAAAAGATACTCGATGGAATTCAAGCAACAAGCCCTTTCATTCTATTATTCTGGTCCAAAAGCCTATAGGAAGATGGCTTCAGTATTTCATTTACCATCAGTGAGAACCCTGGAAAGAATTACTCAGAACATTCCAATGCAAACTGGTTTGAATGAATTTACCTTCAAGAATCTTGAATGGAAATTAAGATCAAGAGATGAAAAAGAAAAAGTGTGCATTTTACCAGTGGACGAAGTTTCATTGAAAGCAAATTTGCAGTATATTCCAAAAAATGATGAAATTGTAGGATTTCATGATATTGGTATGTATTATAATCCCTACATTTTTTCATGAATGTAAGAATGTTTAATACAAACTTTTTTCAGCACATGAAAAAAAATATATTCCAGCAAAAAATGCACTTGTATTGATGGCAAGGGAAATCAATGACAATTGGAAGCAACCATTAGGATATTATTTCCTTAATACATCTTGCAGTGTAGCGGATCTTGGAATAATTATTAGTACCTGCCTTAGCAAAATGAATGAAATAGGACTTGACGTTAGAGCACTTGTATCTGACATGGACTCTAACTTTGTTTTATTTTCTAAGAATTTGGGAATTAATGAAAACAATTCTCTGTTTCAGATTAATGGAAAAAAATTCTTGTATATCTTTGATGTCCCCCATTTAATGAAATGTATGAGGAATACACGGATGAAATATGAAATTGAATTTGACAATGAGAAAGCTAGTTGGAAGCATATTGAAGAATTGTGTCAAATTGAATAGAAAAAAGATTTGGAACTAGCTCCCAGGTTAACGGACGCACAACTGTTGTTTCAGGTGAGACTTGATTGAATAGTGAATGATAATTCTGAATTATAATGTTTGATATATTGAATTCAAGATCAGAAGACACAATCAACCTATTTAAAAGACCATATAAAGGAACAAAAGAACAAGAAACTTATCTGAGAATTATGTTGAACAGTTTAAGAAATATGAAAGTTTTCTCAGAGACGAACAAGGGTACAAAAAATATAACGGCAACATTTAAATTTATAAATTGTTTTCAGGTAACCCTCAGAAGCATTATTATGCTATGGAATTATATGAAGGTTTTGAGCATTTAAAAACAAGACGATTGAATCAGGATTGCCTTGAAAAATTTTTTGGCAAGATAAGGCAGCAAGGGGGCAATTCAACGAATCCTACACCTGTTCAATTCATACGTGCTTTCAAAAAGTTGTCTTGTATGGGTTTATTGGATTCTGTCAATACATTCAATTGTGCTGCGGATTTAGACGTACTCCTGATTGGCACTCCAAACAAAGTACCTGTGACTTTGCAGTCAACTATTACTATTCCTAAGAGTAACACCTTCAAGGTATAGTCCCCAGATCTGACTGCATGTCTTTGGTTATCCAGAATTTTTTTTTCAGAATTACATTCAATTTTTTTTCAGAATTATCGATTTTCCTACATGCTCAAGCCATAAGTAACAAAATCTTGTGAACCAATTCATTGTTGCAGTTGAGTATTTTGTACTATAAATGTATAAAATGGTTAACAAAATGTTACCAAACGATTTGTGTGATAAAATTAAATTTGTTATAAGATGTACATACATATAATACTAGAGATACAGATTAAATGTGTATAATCAATTACCTTTGTTTATGAGATCTCTTAGTAATTAAAATCAATTTAACAGGCCGATAATAGGTGATATTAGAAATAGATATTAAGCAAATGTGATACTAATGCGGCGTTCTCACAAGGCGTTATTCACGACAGTGAACCACGCTTTCGTGAAATACACTTCTGTGTGAACGCATAGTCGTTAAACTTGCTTTCGTGAGGAACGCGTTCACACACAAGTGTATTTCACGAAAGCGTGGTTCACTGTCGTGAATAACGCCTTGTGGGAACGCCGCATAAGGTTTATTGTAGTATGTTATTTGTTTTTAACTTTGTAGCTTCTATAAAATTTATGTATGTTTATAGTGAAGAAAGAATTTAATCTGTTAGAATTTGAGTTAAACCAGGAAATTTTGTTCAATCCTCTAAATACTGAAAAAGACAAAAACCATATGTTAGTTGATACCTGTGTATTTTGACGAGTGAGTAGCCCATTTTATCGTGGCAAGGGAGTTGCACTCATACCTTTTTTTTTTCTATTTTGTAGAGCTCCTGAAGAAGCCCTAACAAGGCGAAACATGTAGAGATAATAGTGAAGAATAAAAGTCCATTAAAGTACAAATAGAATTTATACTTTGTTGTATAATTAAGGCCTACCTGGACAGGAGTGGACGGGTTATTCAAAAATTCAAGAACAATTTGCCAGGAAGGGACTTCACGAGGAATTTCCTACAAAGACATCGCCAAATTCTCACCGAGCGCTGGTGTGAGAATATTAAAAGGGTGAGAACTGGCGTAAATCGCTCAACAATCAATGAGTATTTCGACGAATAAGAGAAGAGTTTGGAAGGAATTCAGCCCGATGCAATAATCAATTACGACGAAACAAATATGACAGACGATCCAGGCAAACAGAAAGTAATTGTTAGAAGAGGATGCAAGCACGCTCATCGAGTTCTGGATAGCTCTATGACCAGCCAGTCTCTTATGTTCGCCGGTACTGCTTCTGGATTGTTGTTGCCCCCGTATATAGTATATAAAGCCGAACATTTATACACGACATGGACTGAAAATGGACCTGCAGGTCCTAGATACAACAGGTCAAAGACTTTTTGGTTTAATGAAGCCATTTTGGAAAACTGGTTTAATACTGTTGTGCTGCGATATTTTGCAAAATTCGATAAGAATGAGCCAAAAGCATTAATTGATGACAATCTGGCTAGTCATGTCTCCCAAACAGTGATAGAGTTGTACAAGGATAATAACATAAGGTTCATTCTGTTACCACCTAATAGCACTCATTTGTGTCAACCATTAGATGTGGCATATTTTCGCCCTCTAAAGCGCGCATGGAGAGAGATTCTCCTAGAATGGAAATTGAAAAATCGAGGTGTAGTTCCTAAAGACATTTTTCCTAGACTTTTAAAGAAGTGTTTGGATGGAATGAACGTAAATGACAGAACGACGAAGAATTTGATAGCTGGTTTTTCTGCAACAGGTATACACCCCATCGACCAAAATACTGAACAAGTTCCCAAACGAACCTGAGGAGCCTCAAGACAATGATTTTGTTATTATCGACAACGCCTTTGAAATTTTCTTGAGAAATCTTCATACCAAAGAGAGCACAACGACTTCAAATAGGCGGAAAAGACTTCCACCACACAGCCAGATGGAAACCTGTAAATGACTCCAGCTTACTTCAATCTGAAGATGAAGAATTCCCTAATTCATCCGCCATGCTGAAAAAAAAGAAGATCGTTTCAGCAGAGAAGGCCTCAATTGATTCTGAGGGATCCTTTTCCTGTCAAGACACTCCAGAAAATTCTGACGAAGATGTAGATTTCGTCAGTTCATCCAATATTCTAGTAGAAGACTTTATTCTGGCCAAATTTTAGTACAACGCACCTCATCAAAAATCCAAGTCAAAGGGAAAATCAAAGAAATTGATGACAGTTTTAGAACTTCAATGTACCTTTCTAAGGAAAGCAACGGCAGGAAAAAACTTTTACGTTTTTCCTAACGTAGAAGATGTCTCTGAAATTACTGCGGAGCAGATAATTTCTAAACTTATTCCCATGCAGCAAATTTTATTGGAAAAACACAAACTAAGATCCCTTTCATCAAAGAATCGATCCTCGATGAGCAAAATTGCTGATGCCAGGCTAGCACTATTTATTGCTCAACATACTTGCATTATGGTAATAGATCACTAAACTCATTTATGCAGGAATACTTCAAGTGCATGTCATCTGAACATCTCAAAATGCATCGTACTGAATGTGGAAGTATAATATCCATTTTTTATAGATGACTAAAGAAACGACACTGGAAACGCACCAAAGTACTTGATGGACCAGATACAAAGATATCAAAACAGAGCAGTCAAGGCAATTTACTCATTGAGTGATTATACAAGGACAATTAGCCTATACACCAATACATCAATACTTCATGTTGAAAAGATGAAAGTCTATGAGCCAGTCAAACTGATATACAACATAAAAAAAAATTTTCTAAAAACACAAACCAAATTACAGGTTGTTAGAGAATGTCACGCCAATCCCATCATAACTCGGGATCAGCTCAGAATGAATTACCGAAAAACCACAAAGTCTCAGAACTCACCCGTTTATAGGAGCATAATGTCTTTTAACTCTATTCCACTCACTGTAACAGACATAAATTATAAGAAGATGTGCCGTAACCTGGGGACATATCTAGACCTGAGTTGACTTGTTTATGATTTGAGGATATATATTTTGTTTTTTGAAGAGAGGAAAACTGTTAATTTAGTTCTAGTTTATTTAAAAATTTTAGACCTTGTTACCAGTATACCTGTACTGTTTTAGGATCAGAAATAAATAAATTATTATTAAAAAAATAGTTTTTATAGTCTTCTTATAGATGAATCTACAGATATTTCTGTAGAGAAATATTTAGGATGCACAATTTTATATTATAATTCTAGTCAGAAACGTATAGTTAACTCTTTTCTAGATCTCGTTGAATTGGAAAGTTCAGATGCTGATGGTATTGTCACAGCAATAAAAGGTATTTTACAAAAATATAATTTAAATATACAAAAACTTAAAAGGATAGGCTGATAACGCATCAGTTATGGTAGGAATTTATTATGCAGGTTATGCTAAATTAAAAAAAAGACGACCACAAATTTTCGAAAAAGTTTTGTACAATGGTTATACCATTTCTTCAAAAGGTGGGGATCAGCGTTGCCAGGTGTAACAAAATTATCAGATTGTAACATAATTTTTCGGGAAAATAGAGTTAACCAATAAAGTGTCACATAATCGATAATTGTAACATAATTTCGGGAAATGTAACGTAATTGATAATTATTGTAACATAATTTAGACAGTTCAATGAAAATTAGTTGCCGTATTTTCTGTTTATCAAAACTTCGACAACAAAAATATCAGGCGCTTCTTCTATTGAAATTATTTTTCTTTTGAGGGAATTCAGAGGCGGGGATTGCGGAGAATCCCAAAATTAATTCTACACATTCGATAGACGTATAGATATTCACCCATTTCAGCCAAAAATCATATGGAATCCTCGATTTTGTTGAATATTCTACAAAACCATTTTTATAGAAATATTTCAAGATGCTATTCCTCTCATTATTGCGTTACCCCTTTTTCGCAGTTTTGCGGAAGAGACTGTGTCATAAAAGCCATCTGGGTACCAATTTGCGCTTTGCTACATCAGTCGACCGGTACATTTTCTATTGCGTGTCTGTAAATACGTTATTTTTTCTCTTTTTATTATGGGAAAAGGGTTGAAATTCGAAAAACACAGTTTCGGTACATTTGCTTCTGAGTTTTTTCCCATGGTTATTCCTAGACTTTCTAGATCTAGAGCTCATTTTTTCGCCTGCCTTCAGCATCGACTGTGTTCTTCATTCAAACCCTTTTTCATTTGGTAGTGTGTTCAGTGAATATCACGTAGAAATAATTTTTTGCAATTGGTCATTATAAATCATAGTTATTGGTGGCAGTGCGATATTTATTAAATATGGCAAGCTCAAGATCGGTTCGATTTCGCAATTCTTCCGAATCGAGTGATTCTGAAGAGAAGGACATGAGAAGGAAGCGATTTGAAATTATGCAAAGACGTGAACAAAGGCCTCAACGCTATAGAAACGAATGGGAAAATAATTTTAAGGGTTGGCTTAAACCTGTTAAAGGTGAGTTACTGTTATACAGGGTGACTGGTGACGTATGGGACAACGGCTAACTGGAGATAGAGGACCTCAAACTGAATGAGGATTGGGGGTTTAAATGTCCCATAAGGCTATTAGTTTCAGAGATACAGGGTGTTTTTTGCAAAAGTGCTAAAACTATTAACTCCCATATCTTCGTCAATATGGCAAATTTTTCAATGATATTTGGCAAGCTTGTTAATATACATATTCTCCATTAGATCGACACGAAAAAATTCCCAAAAATTGCAGGTCCGTATTCAAAAATTTCAATTTCCGTGTCAGGTGAGAAATATCACTCGGTATATGAAATAAAAAAAATTAAATTGGGAAATTGAAATCTGCAAAAAAAAATGAGTAAAAATCTGTTTTTAGTTTTAATGGCACAAATTTTTTATAGTTTTTATGATATGTTGAAAGTCGAAGATTACAGTTTTTTCATATTGAATTCAAGAAACACACTATTCCTGAAAGAAAAAACACTGAATTTGAGATGCTTAAATAATCCTGACGCATTTCGAATATTCCTTCACATCTTGAACTCCTTTTTTATTGATTTTTTATCAAAATTATAAGAAAAATTAAAAAAACAATAGAAATATAAAAAGAAGAACAGTAGCACATATGATTCATAAAAAAAATCAAATAAACAAATGCTCGATATGCGAGAGCCATTCCCCTCACACACTTTATGAGTCTTTTGAACAATTGAAGTACTTTTGATATCCACAAGATGAAAATTATTATACTCTTGATAGAACAGAAACACTGGATTTCAGCTCGAGAAAAGTTTGACTTTCTTCTCAGAACCCCTGAACAATAATCTATCTGGTGCTTATGTTTTCAACAAAATTTATTCTTCAATGAATTTTGAGGACTTATTTTCCTCTAATATGTACTTAGGTGTAGCAACTTCATCTTTTTTTGAGAAGCATATGAATTTCTTTAATGCAAACAGAATATTAGGGAAACAAGTGATTTCTTAGAATAAGAGGTTTATTATTCATTATAAATAAAATACATCCTACTACACAGAGTAGGCTTATTTCAAAAAATGACGTTTATATTCATCCATTCATCAATTGTGAATTATTGGGAATTGTGTCGTTTGTTTATCTATTGAAAAATGCCTTCAATATTCACGAATGAAGAATATGTAGATGATACTTGTTTTTGGATTGCGCAAAATGAACGGATATAATATTTAGTGTCAGAATAATCCTCATCTCTAAAGAGAAAGAAATCATTAAAGGGCCCACTCACTAAGAGGGAAGCGCGAAGACTTGAATGCGCGTTGTACGTGGTACAGTTAAAAGTGTGTGTGTATGGCGTAAATTTGGAATGCGCATTCATCTCCGTCGTGTGGCGTGTGCATTCTTCCCCGTACGTGGAAGAATGACCAAAAACGACCGTGTATGGGCAACAAGTCTCTGCACGTTTCATATGTTTAGCAACACAGTGTCGGGTTCGATATTTATACCTTAGAATTTTTTTCCTAAATAACAACACACGCCACTGCCATTAACATCAGATCTTTTTTCGACGTCATCTCACGCTTGTCGCACATCCAAACCAACACGCAAAAGTGTATGTGTGTGGGCAATATGAATGCACACGTTTGCGTTACAGCAAACATGCAGAGACTTAACTGCGCATTCTTCCTTCCTAGTGAGTGGGCCCCATTAGAGTTTAAGAGAGCAAATAAATGAGTTGAAGCAAATTGCTCTGATTTCGAGCATTTGCCAAGTTGTTTTCTCATGAATCATTGCATAATTCAATAGAAAAATGAATTTTGTTGAAAGAATAAGTATCAGATGGATTATTGTTCAGGCGTTCTGAGAAGAAAGTCCAACTTTTCTCGAGCTGAATTCTAGTGTTACTGTTCTATCAAGAGTAATTTGTCATCTTGTGGGTATAAAACGTACTTCAATTATTGTTCAAAAGAGCCAATAAGTGTGTGAGGGGAATGGCTCTCGCATATCAAGCATTTGTTTATTTGATTTTTTTATGAACCATATGTGCTACTGTTAATCTTTTTGTGTTTGTATTGTTTTTTGAGTTTTTCTTATAATATTGATAGAAAATTTAATGCAAAAGTATTTCAAGATGTGAAGGAATATTCGAAATGCGTCAGGATTATTTAAGCATCTCAAATTCAGTGTTTTTTCTTTCAGGAATAGTGTGTTTCTTGAATTCAATATGAAAAAACTGTAATCTTCGACTTTCAACACATCATAAAAACTTTAAAAAATTTGTGCCATTAAAACTAAAAACGAATTCTTACTCAGTGTTTTTTGCAGATTCCAACTTCCCAATTCAATTTTTTTAATTTCATATACCGAGTGATATTTCTCACCTGACACGGAAATTGAAATTTTTGAATACGGACCTGCAATTTTTGGGAATTTTTTCTTGTCGATCTGATGGAGAATATGTATATTAACAAGCTTGCCAAATATCAGCGAAAAATTTGGCATATTGACGAAGATATGGGAGTTAATAGTTTTAGCACTTTTGCAAAAAACACCCTGTATCTCTGAAACTAATAGCCTTATGGGACATTTAAACCCCCAATCCTCATTCAGTTTGAGGTCCTCTATCTCCAGTTAGCCGTTGTCCCATACGTCACCAGTCACCCTGTATATCAACAAATTTTGCGTAACCTCACCTCTTGGAGTTTCAGATGACCCATTAGGAGCCAGATGTATTGCGTGCAAAGCCGAATTCCAAGCTGATTTGACAGTGATCAAAAACCATAGTAAAAGTGCTAAGCACGTGAAATGTGCAAAAAGTTTGGTACCAAGCCAGCTGAAAATCGAAGTATCATTAAAAAATACGAGCTACGAAATCAAGAAGTCTCGCGAGCAGAAATAAAAATTGCAGTTTTTATTGCTGAGCATAATCTGCCTTTGAGGACATGCGACCACCTTATTCCTCTATTGAAAGACATTTTTCCAGATTCAACAATTGCGAAAAATTTACATATGGGAAGAACAAAGTGCACGAGTATAGTGAAAAATGCAGTGCCACTTCAAAAAGTTATGTGAGAAGCTACGACGTGAAAAATTTAGTGTTTTAATAGATGAGTCGACTGATATTGGAACAATTTAGATTATTTGTGTTTGTGTTAGATACTTTGATAGTGATACAAAAAGCATTATAACAAAATTTTTTAGTTTAGTTCAATGTTTTTCTGATAAATATCCAGATGAAGCAAATACCGGAGCTACAGCAGAGCATATTTATAAGAAAAGAATCAATCTTTTTGAATCATGTAATAATCGATTACAGACCATAATCGGTTTTGGTTCAGATGGTTGTAACACAATGTTTGGATCCAAAAATTCTGTGGTAAGTAGATTATTGAAAAATTTTCCTGGCATAATTGTCCAAAAGTGCATATGCCATTCTTTGCATCTTTGTTCTAGTGAAGCGTGTAAAGTTCTACCGAGTCAATGCGAAGACTTAGCTCGAGGTATTAATAATTTTTTCAGAAATAGTTGCAAGAGGCAAGCAGAACTTCGAGAATTTCAGACTTTCTGCGATGTTCAGCCTCAAAAAATTCTGCGACCTAGCCAAACGAGATGGTTGTCTCTTGAAATGGTTGTAAATAGAATAATTGAGCAATGGGGTCCTTTACAACTCTATTTCACCCAACAGTGGACAACGCACAGATCCCAGGCATCTGAATTAATAGCCATAGTAACTTAAATGACCCAGAAACGAAATTATTTTTTTACTTTCTTAAGTGGATTCTGTAAAAATTTACTTAACTTAATAGCTCTTTTCAAAATGAAAAAGTTGTCATAACTTCAGTTTACAATAAAATGTGCGGATTATTTAAAATGATATTACTGAATTACCAAGTTATGTTCAACAGACACCGTTTTCTGAAACAGATCCGAACAATTCATCACATTTTATAAACCTGAAAAACATTTATCTTGGTGTTCAGGTTTTGGCAAATAAAGATCAATTGAATGATAAAGAAAAAGATGATTTTTTATTGGATGTCGACAATTTGTCACCACATCTGCTTTTGAAATAAAAAAAAAGATTCGATTTCGAAGAAAATATTTAAGGTAAAATCGCTATCTTCGACACTAAGTATTCTTTACCTAAACCTGCAACTATCATTTCAATAATAAATACCCTGCCGCGAATTGTGGACCCGAAAAATCTGCCTAAAAAACAAATAATAGATAACCAGTGGAGGCTTTACTGTCACTCTCTTAATGAAATTGATGAGGAAATTAGAAATGAGTCAATATTAGATAGATATTGGTATAGAATATTAATAATTAAAGATCTAACTGATAATGAACCTTATAAAGAATTAGGTGATTTTGTCTTAAACATTTTTGCTCTTCCTCATCCGAACGCATCTTGTGAAAGGATTTTTTCCAAAGTAAACCTTATCAAAACAAAAACACGAAATCGTCTTTGCTCCAATACAGTGAATTCTTTGATTCTATCGTCAGAAGAAACGAATGGGGAGTGCTACAAATTCAATGTAACAAAGGAAATGTATAAAGCAATGTCATCTAATAATTTATATAAGCCAGACGATGAAGAAACTGTTGAAATAATTTTCGACCAGGAGCATTTATAAAATGAGATCTGCTGTAGCTCTCTTCTAATTTTGGATATCTCAGGACGTTGGCATATTTCAAGAAAAATGTATTTCATAAAGCTACACCTTCAGGTGATACCTTTTTCCAAAGAGGGGAGCAATTACATAATCTCAACCCTCACTGATTAAATGGATCCTTTCCTATATGCCGTAAGCCCTGTATATTGCAATGCATTATTTTGCCAATTCAGCATTTTCCTATTGCATCATATTTGTTATTCCCTTTTTGAATCATATTGCTATTCAGCTTCTCTTTTCCGATGAGGAAACTAAAGGGAATTGAATCTGTTTGTTTCAACAGCGATAGACTAGAGATAGACTTGTTCAGACGTACCATTGTAGTCTTGTATTCCGAAAATAAATAGTTTTTTCAAAAACTTGGTTTTCTACCTTAAAAACTTAACTGGCGACGAGGATTGGATTGTGCCGGTCTTATTGAGAAGAATTAGTACAACCTCGACAGCAGAAAAATCTTCCCAGACCTTCAGTTTCAACTGTTCAGCACAACCTAAAATTCAGAAAACCAGAAGCCTGATCACCCGAGTAGCGACCCGTGACGACTTCACATCGAAAACATACAACATTTGGTGAGCATTTCCACTCTTTCTATCCTCCCAGTTTCCCTAATCTGGCCCAAAATTAGTCAAGCTTTTCCCGAGTTTTGTGCGTAAAAATTGTATCATAGTTTTTCCTAGGTTTCTTTTAAAAAACCGATATTAGAGTTTTAATTTTATAATATTACAGTCACAATTAATTATTCAATATTACTTCAGTAAACCATTTTTCTTGTCGTAGAAATAAAAATAAAAATAAAATGGCATTGGAAAGAATTGATTTGACATTACCCGAAAAATTCGATTCACATTTACCTAGATTTTCAGGAATTGAAAATGAAATGCATTCGTTCATACGTAGTGCGGAACAATTCTTATTCATGTTTAATAAAGAACCACAGCTTGTATATATATATATATATTCTTTTGAAATCAAGAGCTAACATAATACAATACATAAAACAAAAATAAAAATCCCTAACTGAGGTTGGTGCAAAACGGGGAACCATACTATTTTTTCGTATGATACCAGAGCTCAGAGAAAAACCCCAGTAGAAAAAACCCTGTCTCGCCGTTTCAACAAAAATAACACAGCTTGTAAAGGATTATTAATTGTTTTGCGGTAGTTAAGTCAAAACTTACCGACAGGGCTCTAGCAGAGGTATCTACTTCTGATATTCCAAACAATTGGGATGTTCTTAAGCGTTTCTTATACAATAAATTTGGCAATCAAATGAATTTAGATGTTTTGATACATCAATTACAATTTTTAGCTAATAAACCGAATGAAGACATGTTATCTTTTAATGATAAAATTATTGCTTTGAAAATTAGAATTATTATAGGATAGATGCAGATCCTATGCCTGATCCCGAAAAACTTATCTATAAAACTAATATTTTGAAAATTTGTAAAACAGTATTAATTTCAAATTCGCCAATTGAACTTAGAACGTATTTATTCACAAATAATGCTTTCAACTTTGATCATACTGTAAACACTGTTAAAGACAATATTATGAATTTAGCACAATATGAAATGTTGGACAAAAGTCGTAAAACCGCATCATTTGAGAATACTAGAAATAATTATGCTGGTTATC
The DNA here is from genome assembly GCA_013421045.1 of Propylea japonica. Classification (NCBI taxonomy): domain Eukaryota; kingdom Metazoa; phylum Arthropoda; class Insecta; order Coleoptera; family Coccinellidae; genus Propylea; species Propylea japonica. Next base: position 61,596,391 of record CM024240.1, read on the forward strand.
GTCAGAATCAGAATAAATCCAATCATTATAATCAAAATAATTATCGAAATAATTTTAATAATTTTTCAAATCGTGAAACTCGACGAAATAATCATTTTAATAATTTTTCTGATCGTGAAACTCAACAGAGATTTCCATCGCAAACAATTCAATTTAATCAACGTCCCGTGAATACTCATTATCCTACACATCGTGAAGTGTTTGGAGAACCGAGTACATCCAGAAATACAAATGTATTTAAACCGAATCCGAATCAAAGAATTACTACACCCCCCGAAAGAATGTCAATGCAGACGCGTAATTATCCCCAGAAAAGAAATAATAATTCGACAAAATGTAATCCTCAGAGAAAATACTTCAATAATGGTCGAAACCCAGATTTTATTGTATAGGAATTAACGCCTCTTGAATCGAATTCCCCTAATCATTTTTTTTAATTACAAGCGGGGGTCCTACGGCTTCTGCCGCATCCCGCATTTCGATCGCCATCGTTTTCTGTCTCTCCATTCATTCTCATCAATGGCTCTGTCTCTCATTGTATTTTCTATGCCCTTTATCCATGTTATTGCTGGTCTTCCTTTCTTTCTTTTGTTAACTGGTGTATAATTGAGAGCTCTCTTTGGCCATCTCGTGTTGTCCATCCTCATAACGTGTCCATACCAGTTGCGCTCCAGCTGTTGAAGCGATAACATCGCAGCTGCTCAAGCTCCGTAAGCTCCGCCCCCTATTCGAAACGCAAGCTCGCTTTCTAGAAGGCCGTAGAATTCCTTTGTTCTCGCGGGAACAAAGGACCAAGTTAACCAAGGAATTAGTGCTAATGGCTTCGCGAGAGTTAAAGTGCCATAACAGGGAAACGGAAAGTGAAGTGAGCTTTGCCACCTCATATGATAATGACAATATGGAAATAGAAAAATCGGAAAGCGAGCAAGACTCAGAATTTCAAGTGCCCAGGAAAACCAAGAAAAAGAAAAGAGTACATGACTCAAGTGACCCCAACTTTAGCCACCCAGGAGGTAGCAAAATAGCGAAAACCGACCAAACACCAGCTTATAAAGTAATAATCAAAAATAGATTCGACGGACTTGACCAACCCAATGAAGAAACAGCCACAGGAAATGCTAAAATTGACAAGCCGAAAAGACCACCACCCATCGTTGTGCGAGGAATTTTCGCAAAACACAGTGAAATTATGAATATTATAAAAAATAAAATCAGTGGGTCATTCAACATAAAATATAATTATAATACATCCAACATATTTTGCGAAAACTTGAATGACTATAAAAAACTGATGAACCATTTCGATGAGTGTGGACAAAAATTTCACACTTTCACACCCAAGGAGGAAAAAACCCACGCCTTCACCTTGAGAGGACTGGAACATAGCCCCACAGAAGAAGAAATATTTGAAGAACTTAAAACAAAAATCCCTGTGAAAAACTATATAAAATGAAAGGTACGAAAAGTCATGCATATTTGGTAGTAACTGATAACACAATCACACTCAGACACTTGATACAAAAAGTCAGAACAATTAATTACACCATCGTTAGATGGTACAGATATCAATCGAATCGAGAAATCGTACAGTGCCACAGATGCCAGACCTGGGGGCACGCAACATCAAATTGTCACAGAGCAGCCCAATGCTTAAAATGTGCAGGACAACACCAAACATCGGAATGCACAAAAGACCCTTCAACGCCAGCTAAGTGCATCAACTGCGGAGAAGATCACCCTGCAAATTATAAACAGTGCCGAACTTATCTAACCCTCCTGGAAAGAAAAGAAATACACCGACTTACAAATCAGCGGCAGCAAACGACTAACAAACCAAGGTACGAAGATGCTCCTCCACCAAAAGTCAACATCTGTGAAGCGAGAGCCAGAGCCGCCGAAGCCAGAGCCCCAGAATCCAGAGCCACAGAAGCCAGAGCCACAGAAGATAGAAGGAGAACAGAAACAGAAGCAAGACCCAATGACACAGCTAAGTCAATTTTTAATGAAATCAAAAAACAATTTGACGAACTAAACAAACACATCAATGTAAACGAATTCTTAGAAACATTAATTGAATTAAATAGAAAAATGAGAAATGTAACTAACCCATCAGAAAAGAAATTGATCTTCTTTCACTTTTTTAACGACATGAGTAATGTATAAGTTAAAGGTGGCTACCTGGAATGCCAATGGTGTTAGCAGAAAACACCATGAAATTTCAGACTTTTTAGACAGCAACGACATAGACATACTTATAATAAACGAAACTAAGCTCAAATTTACAGACAAATTTTACATTTCAGGTTACCAGGTAGTCAGACAGGATAGACCCGATGGCACTGGATATGGGGGAGTTGCAATCCTGACAAGAAACAAAATCAGACATACCCAAGTACCGAAAACCAACTGCACAGTAGAGAACGTCGGTATCAAGCTAGCCAATCAAGTATATATAATTGGAGCCTACAATCGACCCTCCAATAAGCTAACAACCAACTGCCTGAAAAACCTAACCAAACAGAACAGAACTTTAGTAATTGGAGACCTTAACAGCCGCCATGAGAACTGGAACTGCCCCTCCAGAAACACAAATGGCCTTACACTTAATAACTTCATACAGAACTCGAACGATTGCTTTATACACCACCCAAACGAACCGACTCACTACCCGACGAACAACTCCACACCATCGACAATAGACCTAGTAATTGCAAAAAACATAAACAACATCTCAGACCTTGAATCCTCTCCACAATTAAACTCAGACCATAACCCTGTAATATTCACAATAACTCTAGACCAACTAGACGAAACACCAAATAAAACAACTTACAATTACGCTAATACGGACTGGAAAAAATTCAGACAAATACTTGACAGAAATATAACTATTAATAACAAAATTGACACGAAAGAAGACATTACAAGAAACAAGAAATAACAAAACTGACAGACGCACTGTTATACGCTAGGGAAATGACAACACGGAAAACCACGATAAAACAAAAAATAGACAAACTACCAGACCACATAATTAACTTAATCCGATACAAAAACAGAGTCAGAAAAAGATGGCAAACAAACAGATTACCAACAGACAAAGAAATTTTATACCAACTAACCAAAGACATACAGACTAACATAACTAAACACAAAAACGAAGTGTGGGAAGAAAAACTCACCAACATAAACACAAATGACAATACACTGTGGAAAACCACACAAACCTTCAATAAAAAATACTCACCAATTCGAATACTACAAGACGAAAATGACAAAGAACACTACACAGAACAAGACAAAGCTGAACTACTAGCAGAGACATTTGCCAAAAACCACCAAATAGACAACACTAACAGTAACGAACAAAACGAAATAATTAAAACGGTAACGGACTTCATACGCAATAACCAAAACGCTAACATAGACCCAACCAACCTGACAATCCCAGGAGAAATAAAAGACGTTATCAAAACTTTACCTAATAACAAAGCTCCTGGAATAGACAAAATTGACAATAGACTAATCAAAAACATGACAAATAAAGCAATCGTTCAATTAAATTATATAACGAACGCTATAATCAGAAAACAACATTGGCCAGAGCAATGGAAGACGGCAATAGTTGCCCCAATTCCAAAGCCAGGCAAAAATAATAAACAGCCAAACAGCTATAGGCCAATCAGTTTACTTTCCAATATAAGTAAAGTTGTTGAGAAAGTAATACTGAATAGAATCAAAACATATATTAAAAAACTTAAAATACAAGACGCACAACAGTTCGGTTTTAAAGAGGGGCACAGTTCAGTACAGCAACTATGTAGAATAATAATTGATACAATCAAAAATTTTAATGAAAAGAACCACACGGTCATGCTGTCACTGGACATAGAGAAAGCCTTTGATAGAGTGTGGGAGGATGGCCTAATCTACAAAATGATTGGGCTCAACTTCCCCACATTCCTGATAAGGCTTATACACTCTTATCTAAGTAGCAGAAATTTCCGTGTGAAGATCGGCAATACTTTATCTAACAAAAGACACATCATGGCAGGTATAGTACAGGGATCTGTTCTCGGACCTAGATTATTCAATATCTACGTTCAGGACATACCGAAACACCCAAAAACAAAAACCGCTCTATTTGCCGACGACACGGCCATATATGCCCATGCGCCAGATGCAAATGAAGCGAACAACGAAATCAAGTTGCATCTCCAATTGCTAACAAATTATTACAAAAAATGGAAAATCAAATTGAATGAAAGCAAGACTGAAATAATTGTCTTTAGTAGAAGAGTTATCAACAAAACAATTAACAACCCGATTAACTTAAATGGTCATGAGATAGTACCAAAAAACACAGTCAAATACCTTGGAGTAGAACTCGATAGTAGGCTCAACTTTCATAGTCATATCAAGAAAGCAGTAAGCAAAGGCTACGCTGCGAAGATGAACCTATACCCTCTACTGTGCAGCAACAGTAAACTCAATAGCAAGAACAAGAAACTAATATACACAGCACTAATTAGACCACTTCTTACGTACGCAGCACCGGCCTTCTGCCATCTGAAACCCTTTACCCTCAGACCAATACAGAACCTACAAAACAAGATACTTAGACAAATAACAGGAAAAAACATACTGACAAGAATCACAACACTGCACGAGACAGCGCAACTCCCCACTATCAGAGAACATATAAACTCATTATCCAATAAATTCTACTCAAAACAGTGCCGCGGGAATGAAATCCTGAAAAGCATAACTCATACACGAAACCACAACATAAGCCCTCACCACCCACATCCCCTTCCTTACCAATCCCTCCCAATATTCTTTGAAAGATAAATTACTCAGATCAATTTCTTTTCTTTACAGAAGTTAAAATCGAACCAGGAGCCAGAGGACTCTAGACAGCCATCGCAGACGACGAAGCCTGCTGCCACCTCGATGTTTTCACGATCAGCAGCCGGGACGCGTAAAGGCAAAAGCCTGTATAGTACAGAGCGCGAGGTTCGCGCGACGCTCTGTATCACTCGTGGTTTTGTTTATGAATATGCTGCGGCGCGTGTGACAAATCGCAGTACGATACAGAGCAACTGTCAAAATTCCTCGTCCGCCTCACTTGGAATCGTAATATTGACCAGTTACTAGTTGCATATTACACGTTCACGTTGTTATAGGTTATAATTTCTATTTTCTCTTGATTCTATCGCGTGCATCATGGATGAATCAACCTTAAAAAGATTGTTCGGGCGTTTGTGCCAAAATGTAAACATTCTCAATATAACAGCTGTGGACAAACAACGAAAAGTTCAGTATTTTAGTGCAGTGTAAGCTTTCAGGAGTGGGCACAGTGGATGAAAAATGTGACAATTGGGTAAAAGATTTTTCATACTCGACCAATACAAACTGGATAACGTTAAGACGTTATCCTAATGCAACTCGCTATGAATTCCGAAAGCTATACGTGTGTCAACACTCATCATTGAATAAAGTAGCTGAACGAAAACGGCAGTCGTGTGAAGTTAGGAACAAAATTGCAAAGCACAAATAGACATTAAATTCAAAAAAATTAATAGAAACACAATAAAAAATGATGTGCTGTTAAAAGACGGAATTAACGTAGTGATAAAAATAAATTTTCAACATTCCCATAGGATAAATGTGGCACAAGCTTTTCGATACTTGCGTGTGAACAAGACAGTACAAGACATTTTTGAGTCATACTTTATTTCGGGAATGACTCCGTCAGCTGCTAGATTTTATCATGAAATGAAAATAATTGAATCTGGTTCTGAAGAAACGAAGGAAATACAGAATGTAAGTACAGCATATCTTCTTGCTAATGCTAGAGAAAATCCTACTGAGAGGCAGATAAAGTACTTGTATGATAAGTGGCGTTTCTCTCAGTACGGTAGTCGAGAAGAAAAAAGTATGATAGAAGTTCTCAAGAACAGACAGTCCTTGTTGCAGAAATCCGGCGGTACACTAGTCATCAAAGAAAATCCTTTTATCGCAGTTGTTATTACTCCAATAATGCGACGCGCATTTCTTCAAAATTTATGCACTGAAATGGTTTTCGTGGACTCCAGCGGATCTTGCGATCAGACAAATACTTGTGTCACATTTCTATTCACTTCAAACAAAACAGGGGCTGTTCCTATCGCATGCATTCTTCACACATCCCAAACTGAAGCGAATTATACTTTAGCTTTTGCGTCTGCCACTGAAGCAATCGAAGTAGAAAATAGAAAGTTCGATCCAAAAGTGTTTATGACTGATGACAGTGCATCCGAGCGCAATGCGTTATCAGCTGTATTTCCGAACTCCATATTACTTCTATGTACATTCCATCTTTGTCAAGCTTTATGGAGATGGCTCTGGCAAACTGACCATAACGTGAAAAAGGAGGACAGAAGAACAGTGATGGAAATGTTTAGGAACATACTTTACGCTCCAACATTACAAGATTCAGAAGAGAATTATGATTTCTTGATGAGTAATAATATAGTGCAAAGTAACAAAGCATTATATGATCATCTGGAGAAATTGTGGGTCCGCAGAAAAGAATGGTGTATTTCGTACAGAAATAATATAATAACAAGAGGTAACAATACTAATAATTACACTGAAGCTTCAATTAGGATTTTTAAAGATATAGTTTTGCAAAGGTGCAAGGTTTTTAACTCTTGTGCATTGGTTGATTTTATCATCAATGTGTTCGAAAACTACTATAAGCGAAAATTGTTGGAATTTGCAAATTCAAGAAGATCTAAACCCCAAATTGATTATAGAAATATGTGTTTTAGAGCAAAAGATATTAACATTATTTATCAAAGGGACAATACAATTTTCCATGTTGCATCTGAAAAAGATTCCAATTTATTTTATACAGTGAATGCTAAAATTGCTTTTTGTGATTGTCCATCAGGCACAGGTGGCAAATTCTGTAAGCACCTATGCGCAATAGAACAAAAATTTGGTATATTATTTAAAACGTCTCCAGTTCTAAGCGTTCATGACAGAATACAATTAGCCAAATTAGCTGTTGGGCATTCAGCACCAGAGGAATTTTATAAAAATATGGATTCAAACACAACTGATCTTGAAAACTTTGAAAACTCAGTTCAATCAACTAATTCTGTTCCTGCTGAAGTAGACTTAGCAACATCAATGGATTTACAAATGAACGCCGAAGAATGTGAAAGCCGATTTAAAGAAGAAATTAAAAGAATGCGCAGTGAATTTGAGCGCATAACAAGTACGCTCGAAGACAATCAAAGCCCAGAAGCTACTTTATCCATCATTAAGTTTAATGCAGTAATGAACAGCCTGAAAACGCCTTTCCAAATTTTGAACTTCTTGGAAGCTAAAAGTCGAATATGCGGGAGAAAATCTAGAAAAATTCGAGTGCAGCCAACGTCAATTCGCGTCGTAGAAACAAAGCATCGCCTCAATCTGGGAGAATTCAAGCTGGCAGGCCTTCCAAAGCTGAGAACCTAACGCGGAAGCACAGCCTCGGAAACAACATTTCGCATAACCTATCTAATTCTAAGTTTCATTGAACCTAATTCTGTATTTCGTTATTTAAAATATATAATGACCCATGTATATATGACTTTTATTGTACGAATATCTACCATTCATCAGGAAGATGAAGGTAGGAATGAATAGATTTTAAAATTCACGAGACAAACCTATACTGTTCAATTGGGTATTTCGCCACAATATTCTCAATTAAACAAAAAGTAATTTTAATTCAGAATCATATGCCAAATTTATGTAAAATAATATGAAAATGCAGTGTTGCAAAATACCTAATTAAGCACGTATAAATATGAACACGACACAAAGACATATATAATTTATTGGCTCTGTATTACACTGGAATTTGTCGTCTGCCATGCAGCGTATTCATAAACAAAGCCACGAGTGATCGAGAGCGCCGCGCGGACCTCGCGCTCTGAACTGTACAGGCCTTTGCCTTTACGCAGCCGGGACCGCCCAAACCTGCTGACGTCCTACTCGATGTGCGTGGTTGACTTCGTCTAGCGAAGGGCGACTAGAGGCCAAAAGCAAGCGGCCGATTAAAAACAAGAATACAAGAATTCGTATAACTGTATATAGTGTATATAATGTAAATAATGTATATAACCCCTTCCCCTGTACAATTACCCTAAGCAGGTTTTTCTTTTCCTGTACACTCCTATGATATAATTAAATAAACAATAAAAACTGGACCAAAACCCAAAACCACCATGAAATACTGTAAACATATAATGTAAAATATTATAAATATGGCTAATACTAGTTAGTAACCATGAAATGTACATATAATTACCAAAAATGAATGACATGTAAATTATTCATGTAAAAAACCAAAAGACCCAATAAATGTTTGTCTTTTGTCTATTGTCCATACCATACAAGCTGTCTCGTTTCTATTCTTTCAGCAGTGGTGTGAATTCTTTTTGTCCTTCTTCTTATCTCTGCATTTGAAATATGTTCCAATATAGATACCTTATTTGCTCTTCTGAGAAAGTCTATCTCCACAGTATCGATGCGTTTCTTATTCTTCATGGATATTTGCCAGCACTCCGATCCATAAGTCATTATGGGTTCTACAATCGCTCTGTATATTGTCATCTTTGTATTCAATTTTATCTGATTAGACCAAAGAAGTGAATTTAATATTCGCACGCATTTCTTCCCTTGTTGAACCCTATAAGCTATGTCTTCATCTGATGTTCCCTCTCTTGATATGATGCTTCCCAAGTATTTGTATTTTTTGCAAGATCTAATCATACCCCCTAATCATACAAATGAGAAAATAAAAAATGATAGTAAACACATTGCTGAAAATTTTCAAATTCTAACCTCAGGAAACGCATTGACTTAAATCAAACGCTAGATAATACAAATCAATTACCTTATATTGAATTCGCTAATCCAAAATGTAAGTTATTAATAGATAGCGGTTGTTCAGTTTGCCTTATTGATCCAAAATTCGCGTATAATAATTTCCCTCAAAATATTTTTTTTTAAGTACCACATTAACTGCTTATATGAGACAACAAACTTCGAATGAAAAAGTCTCTTCACTATTATTTTCAGAATTTCAAATACTTAAATGATTTTCATCCTTTTATAATATATATAAATTTCATAAAAATTATGATGGACTCATAGGAGCCGACTTTTTAAATAAATAAGGATTAAATTTAGATTTTAAAATCAACTATTGAAAAATGATTTTTGTGAAATACCTTTTAACCCTTTCGAGCCGATTGGTACTCATATGTACCATCAGTGCTTTCAAAAAGACTGGAGCTGCTGTTTTGTATTGTAAGTGGTTCAAACGTGTACCAGTCCGTTCAGTAGTGCTTAGGGCGAAGGAAAACAGCCAGACGCATGTGATACATCACCTAGAAAATCGTGTTTCGTTTTTAGTTTCGAGTCAGAACTGTGATCGTTCGTAGTGTTTCCTATATTTTTGAATCTGGTCAGCGCTTTTTGTGTGAAATAATAATAGTTTCGACAAAAATAGTACCAATAATCATTAGTTAGGTAAGTACACTTAAATTTCTTATCAATCTCAATAAATATGTGCGTTGGTTTAGCATTGGTACACATGTGTACCAGTAGTCTTCTAAAGTGGTACATATACGAACCACAAGTCTTACTCAATGGTACACATACTAACCGCCTGTCTTATTGCAGTTAAGATTGTGGTGAAATGAATCGAAGAAAACTTCCACAAAAGGACATCGAAAGGATTGCAGAGCCTTCTCTGAAGTTGACTCAGGTTCAGAACCAGATGACTTTGCCAGTAGCAGCGATGAATATGAACCAGACAGTGACGATGATGATTCTTCTCAAGACGAATTACCGGAAGAGATAGAGAGAATGTTCCGAATACCTCGAAAGAATCGATAATACAGATTCTGAGGAACAAGAAAATGCGGTTCCTACGAGATCCTTTCTTTGGTCTGATCCTGACGAAATGTTTGAACCTCTAAAAAGTATTCAAAATGAGCGTCCTTGAATTGTTTCATCCAATGCTTCGCAGATTATCACACGTCATAAAAATATTTATATTTATACTTTTTCATAAATAAAAGTGAGTTTGAGAATACTTGTTTTATACATAATATCCATCAATTCAGACTAGTGGTACACCTTAGTACCGTACTACAGAACTGATGGTACACATATGTACCATACCCCCACCCCTAAAAGAATATGAAAAAATCATCTTTTTCGAATGCAGAACTCATATATGTTCACAGCCGAACCCAAAACAGTCATTGGATTATTAATATTTTTTATAAACGAATACCGTCTCGAAAGGGTTAAATATCACCAAGTATGTCAAAACCCAACAAAAATTCCTATTGAGCTTAGTCACTTAAAACCAGAAATTAGCAGTCAACTATCGAAAATTATTCAAATGAATGAAAAAGTTCTTCAATTACCGGGTCAACCACTTAATTTTTCAACTAAAATTAAACACACAATTCGAACAAGCGATGAAGTCCCTTTGGTCTTTTCCCGTAGTTATTGTACCTAAAAAGCAAAAATGTTGAAATAAGTGAACGCAACCCTTAGATACATTCAGTAAGTAACAGGTGAAATGAAATACTGCATTGGTATTAATATAAAAATGTTGAAATAAGTGAACGCAACCCTTAGATACATTCAGTAAGTAACAGGTGAAATGAAATACTGCATTGGTATTAATATAAGTAGAGTTCGTAAAAAGGGGCTGATCATGATAGATCAAGAAAAATACATAAACCAACTTTTGAACCGATTTGGGATGTCTGAGTGTAAGCCTGTACGAACTCCAATCGAGGTAAATGCAAAATTTGAACGAAACCCCGAAGATAGAAATGCTGCAGTCCCATATAGAGAAGCAGTGGGATGTCTTATGTATTTGGCACACGTTACACGTCCTGATTTTGCCTTTGCAGTTAATAAACTAAGTCAATATTCAAATAATGTTGGGAATCAACATTGGCTCGCAGTAAAATTATGAGGTATCTTCAAGGGACCAAGAATCTCAAATTATGTTATGTCAGAAAGGATTCAATGGAGATTACTGGCTATATATACAGGGTGTTTCCGAATTTCTACTGCATGTAGAACTCATTAAAATGAGTCAAAATGTTCCTATGAACATGTGCCCTAAAATGCACCCTTAGAAAATTACAGGCCCTTAAAAGGGTTCGAATGAAACTGGTTTTATCCAGTTATTTCAAAAACGATAAAAGATAAAAAGACGAAATTAACGGAACATACATAACTTTTTACGACGAGTAACATGAGCTAGGCCATTTTTCGTTATTCGAATCATAGGCGTTCTTTTCAGGGGGGTTGAAAAGGGTATCAAGTCCCTAAAAAATTTTGTACGACTTTTTTTGCAATTTTTTTAACAAATTCATAAATTTTTGACAGTTTTACGTAAAAAATGTCCTCTTTGCGTAAGTCGATATCGGCAGCGGTTTTTGTGTAAAATGAGTTTGAAAATTGTCATACATGTTCTAGAAATTATTAGGCCGAAAATCAAGTTACCATAGGAAACAAAAAATAGCGTTGGCTACGATACCCTGTCAGAATAAATAATTATTTATTGATAACTTGTCAGCTAACTTTTGCAAAAGTTAATCAAAATTTGATTTAGTGGTCGTTACAATTATTATTTTTTTAAAATGCCAGACTATTCAAACGCGGAATTTACGGATATGCATATTATGTATGGCCGTGCAAATGGTAATGCAACAGAAGCAAGGCGTTTGTATGCGGTGGCATGTAGAACTCATTAAAATGAGTCAAAATGTTCCTATGAACATGTGCCCTAAAATGCACCCTTAGAAAATTACAGGCCCTTAAAAGGGTTCGAATGAAACTGGTTTTATCCAGTTATTTCAAAAACGATAAAAGATAAAAAGACGAAATTAACGGAACATACATAACTTTTTACGACGAGTAACATGAGCTAGACCATTTTTCGTTATTCGAATCATAGGCGTTCTTTTCAGGGGGGTGAAAAGGGTATCAAGTCCCTAAAAAATTTTGTACGACTTTTTTTGCAATTTTTTTAACAAATTCATAAATTTTTGACAGTTTTACGTAAAAAATGTCCTCTTTGCGTAAGTCGATATCGGCAGCGGTTTTTGTGTAAAATGAGTTTGAAAATTGTCATACATGTTCTAGAAATTATTAGGCCGAAAATCAAGTTACCATAGGAAACAAAAAATAGCGTTGGCTACGATACCCTGTCAGAATAAATAATTATTTATTGATAACTTGTCAGCTAACTTTTGCAAAAGTTAATCAAAATTTGATTTAGTGGTCGTTACCATTACCACCACAATTTTTTTTAAATGCCAGACTATTCAAACGCGGAATTTACGGATATGCATTTTATGTATGTATGGCCGTGCAAATGGTAATGCAACAGAAGCAAGGCGTTTGTATGCGGTGGCATACCCAAATAGAAGACTTCCATCTTGACAAGTGTTTCAGAGGATCCATCAACGTTTAAGAGAAAGTGGTTCATTCCAGGCAAGGGTAAACGATCGTGGTAGAACCAGATTTGTAAGAACTCCGGCAACTGAAGAACGTGTTTTGAGAATAGTTCAAGACAATCCAAGAGTTAGTGTAAGAAGTATCGCGCGTATGAATGACATAAGTTTTTCTGTAGTTTGGCGAATTCTTCGCGAGCAGCTCCTTCATCCTTTTCACATCCAACGAGTTCAAGCTTTAAATCCTAATGATTACGGACCCCGCCGAGAATTCTACCAATGGCTATTACAAAAGTTGAGACGATTCCCAGATGTTTCTTCACATATCTTGTTTACCGACGAGGCAAGTTTCAGTAAAGATGGCTATGTTAATTTCCATAACGAACACGAATGGATGGAAGAAAATCCCCATAGTGTAATTCAGGCAAGACATCAAATTCGGTTTTCCATTAATGTTTGGGTCGGCATTTTAGGTGATCGGCTTATCGGGCCTTTCATATTGCCTAATCGACTGAATGGTCAGGATTATTATAATTTCTTAGTAAGCGATTTATTGGAACTTTTAGAAGATGTACCTGTAATTGAACGTCAACGCATGTGGTTTATGCAGGATGGAGCGCCTCTCCATTACCTCTTGAACGTAAGACAACACTTAAATGAAGTTTATGGAGAAAAGTGGATTGGTCGTGGAGGTCCTGTTTCCTGGCCCTCTCGGTCCCCCGACCTAAACCCACTCGATTATTTTCTGTGGGGCCACCTCAAGGCGAAAGTGTATAAAACATCAATCGAAACCATTGAACAATTACGGGAGAAAATTGGAATCGCCTGCATGGAAATACGACAAACGCCAAGAATTTTTCAAAGGGTTCGCAAGTCTTTGAAACGTCGCGCTAGATTATGCATTGAAATGGACGGTGGACATTTCGAACAGTTACTGTAATTTATCCCTTTTATTAGTAATTAGTGTTAGTTACCTTGTTTCTTATTAATTTGTGTTGTTAAGAATTTCATTATTACAGTGCATTCTGCTGATCATAATTAAGCTTACTTATTTTATCTTCAATTTCATTAATTACAATTTCACTGGCTAGTTTTGTGAAATAAATAAGGAAAACTCGACACTAAAATAATCTTAGTTTATGTACTAAATGATTCTGATTATTTCTGAATGCATTTTGGGTAAATTGGATCCGAAGTGAATAACAGTAATTTTATCAAAAAATGATAATTTTCAAACTCATTTTACACAGAAACCGTTGCCGATATCGACTTACGCAAAGACGACATTTTTTACGTAAAACTGTCAAAAATTTATGAATTTGTTAAAAAAATTGCAAAAAAAGTCGTACAAAATTTTTTAGGGACTTGATACCCTTTTCACCTCCCTGAAAAGAACGCCTATGATTCGAATAACGAAAAATGACCTAGCTCATGTTACTCGGCGTAAAAAGTTATGTATGTTCCGTTAATTTCGTCTTTTTATCTTTTATCGTTTTTGAAATGACTGGATAAAACCAGTTTCATTCGAACTCTTTTAAGGGCCTGTAATTTTCTAAGGGTGCGTTTTAGGGCACATGTTTATAGGAACATTTTGACTTATTTTAATGAGTTCTACATGCAGTAGAAATTCGGAACCCTATTTCAGAAACACCCTGTATACTTATTAATTGTATATCCGATCTAACTGAATAAACGTACTTAATATTTTCTAATCAATCGAGTTCTTATTTCCATCCAGAAATAATAACAATCCAGAAAAATAAAATGGCGTATGGCCATCGATTACAGAAAATTGAATGATAAAACTATTGATGATAAATAGCCTTTACCCCAAATCGAAAGTATACTTGATAAGCTTGGAAATAATAGTTATTTATTATACAAGGGAAAAAAGTATTAGATTTTAGCTCGAGGTTGTGTTGTGTCCCGACGCGAAGCGGAGGGAGACAAAAAGCCGAGAGCTAAAATCTAATATTTTTCCCGTGTATAATACACTATTTTTTTCTGTGACAGGAAAAACGACCATTTAATCGTGAAAGAAATATAACTCCTCACGAAATTACTTTTTTGCCCCGGGAAAAAAGTGAGTACTTTTTTCCCGGCTACATAGAGAATCATTTTTTTGACAGGAAAAAAAGTAATTTCGTAAAAAGTCATATTTTGTGACCTGTCAAGAGATATAAAATGTCACATTTTTTCCCGTCACAGAAAAAAAATATTTTACTACGCTCGATTTAGCGTCCGGATTCCATCAAATAGATACCATTTTTTGACTCATTACGGTACTACCATTGAAAAATTTGGCCCATTATCCAAGCTCTCATCTATCAGATATGAGGCTTTTCATAAAATTAGTGAATCTTACGCAAAAATTGTTTCTACCAGGCGAAACATACCACTAACTTCAGCTGTAAAACATCAGCTGCGATTGTCACATCGCTTCATTTTAAATAAGTGCTTAATAGATGATATTACTGTGGGCAGTTCATGTGTTTCAACTCAAGATGAATACCCATGTCTTGTACAAACCCAGTTAGATTCTTCTATAATAATCCCTTGGGTGAAGGTGAATAGAGTCGTCTTCAAACCTGGACTAATTGTTCAGGGAGGTGAAAATGAATTCACTGAACCAGTTTTTGGATTAATTCACAAAGTAGGGTATATTAGTGATAAAAATTTTAAATTTCTTTATAAAAGACTGATTTGCTATGGATTTAACGAAGATTTACGGGCTTATGAAATAGCCAAATGCTCTGAAAGTGTTCCTCATGTTATAGATTTGAAAAATATTTTCCATGTACCCACAGCTATTCACGCTGCTGGTGATGGATGTAATTATATAACTTGTATGAATCAAGAGTGACTCATACAAACGAAATCTTACTTTGCATTGACTGAAACCATCAATTGTAGATTGTAGATATTAGTGATGAAAATATTAAATTTCTTTATAAAAGACTGATTTGCTATGGATTTAACGAAGATTTACGGGCTTATGAAATAGCCAAATGCTCTGAAAGTGTTCCTCATGTTACTTTGTATTGACTGAAACCATTTTAGATTTATTAGTTCATAAGTGAAGAAATGTATTTTTTGTTGATTTTATTTTCTGGCAGTTTATTGTTACATTCAAAAATTGGTTTAATAAATAATTATTTTCAAAATGAAAACGTTTTATTTGAAACAACCCATTCACAATTTTATAGTTGATTCATTAACAGTAAATAAATGATACTTTAATAGAAACTGAAACTTTTTGCATATAAACATAATGTTCATTTTCCGCTAAACAAATTCATTAATAATGAATAAATAGTACATTTAAAAACAGTAATATTTTTTATTTATAAACAAATTTATATCAGAATTCAAAAAATTTTATTAATAGTAATTTTATGATTCATTCATCAAATCCAAAATAATATAATTATTAATAAGTATGGCTATGCATATCAATAAATCCGGAAAGTAACAGTAAAACAATATTTATTCACAAGTTTCAAACAAATGATTGGTTTAAGATGAATAAATATTTAATAAGCCATATTTCAATCAAGGATTTTGTTGTGGTGAACAAATTTCGTAACTATTATGTACATTTTTCTTTCAGTGCACGGGAGATGAGCCGCATATTAGCGAAAATGAAGGGTGCTCCTCCTCTGGTGAGCATAAACTAATCACAAGTGCTGAGAGAAGAAAGAAATACTTCCACAAACAACTATATACCTCAAAATGGGAAGCAGAATTCAAATGGTGTACGCAATCCAAGGACAAGTCCGCTGCATATTGCAAAGTGTGCAATAAAGAAATCAAGGGTAACCGAACTCATTTGAAGAGGCATGAAGAAAAATTTACTCATTAAAAACGATTTAATTCACATTGATACAGCTTTGAAAAAGTTCGAATAAATCTAGTTAGGCAATGAAATCTGCAGATCTCAAATTGGCAGTTCTCATTGCTGAACACGATTTATCTTTTAAAACAATGGAACTCTTGCCTCATTTAATGAAATCTATATGTGTAGATTCAGAAATAGCCGCCAATATAAAATGTAGTCGAACGAAAACTACACAAATCATAAATGAAACGATTGGATCTAATATTCAGGGACGGACATCTCGACGAAAAAGTGTTAAGCGATTTTACTCAGATATTACTCTGAAGAAAATAAAAAAGTGAACGACTCATTTTTAGGATTGGTTGAATTAGAAAATGACAGTACAGCTTCAAGTATTCACGACTCATTAATCAATTATTTGCTGTCCATGGGAGTCGACTTGACTTTTATTGCAGGATTTGCTGCAGATAATTGTGCCACTATGATGGAGCAATTGAATGGCGTTCAAAGTTTATTGAAACGACAATATCCCCATATGGTAGTAATTGGATGCTCATCACATTCATTTAATTTATGCTCCTCTTATGCATGTCAAAAACTACCAAAGGAAGTGGAAGATTTAGTTAGGGACATTTATTCTCATTTTGCGCATAGTTCAAAAAGAATAAATGTCCTTAGAGAATTTCAAGAAATTTGTGATTTTAAACCCCATAAGATTCTTAGATTATCAGAAACAAGATGGCTCTCATTGAAACAAGTTGTGAACAGGGTGCTCGAACAATACGATGCCTTAATTCTATATTTTAGACAATCGGTATTTGATGATCCACTGTTGAAAACAATACAAATTTTGAACAGATTAGAGAATAAGGTAAACAAGCTCTATTTATTATTTTTGTCATATATAATTTTCTACTGGGAATTCTGAAGAAGTGTAAGAATTGGACGATTCTGTTGAAATAGAGAACACAAAAAATGAGGATGAAAATCAGAACACCAATGAAATCGAAATAGAGCTAGAACGCTACTATGCAATTTTCTACGAGAACACTTGGTATATTGGGCGCGTGATATCTGTAATCGAAGAGATCAATTATTCTATCAAGTTCTTGAAACAGGAGTTAGATACCTTCGTGTGGCCCAAAAACCCTGAATATCAAGTTGTGGAAAAATGTTATTTTTTTTATGGTCCTATAGAGCTTTTAGGTATGGGACCGTTTCAGCTGAAGAGGGTTGACATGATCAGCATCAAAAAAGGATATAGGGAATTCAAGAAAAGATTAACTGAAATATAAAACAAATTTTGTTTGTGTTCTTACAATAAATGTTATGTTATTAAAAAGTATATTCATGAGCTTTAAGAGTATAGCTATTTATTTTGTCTGTTATTGTTAATAAATTTTTTTCAATCAATTGTTTTTTGCATGTCCTTGATAAACATCCGTCGACGTCTTATTTAATGTATTTTTAACCTATTTTTTCATAACCTCATTATATAATGTATAAATTAGGGGGCAATGAGGGGAATTAGGAGGCAATGAGGGGAAATGAGGAGGCAATGAAAGGAAATGAAGGGGAATTTTAGGGAAATGGGAGGAATTAAGGGAAATCAATGGGGTAATGAGGAACTTTTTTCTCGAAGGGGAAATTTGGTGTACGAAATTTAGTCAGTGAGAGACCCCTCGACTAAGACTAATGTAAAAAGATCAAAAATTACCTGCAGTCAGTGTAATGTTGGTCTTTGTTTAGAATGTTTTGCATTGTTTCATAAGACAGGGTAGATTTAGATTAGTTTTTTTAGTTTGTATGATAAATAGGTTATGGAATGATATTTTCAGATTTCATGTTTTCTTTTGTGTTGTTTCAATAAATATAAAGGTGTGTGAATAAGTCTTTCCCGTTTTTTGTAAGAGATGGCGCCACCAATACTGTGCGAGTATTTAATGGTTACATATGTCATAATCAAAGCTTATTCATCTGTCAACAATTCCACACTAACACATTAGTTGAGTTTTTCGCATCATAAATTTTTGAAATCGTGAAAATGTCGAAATTTGAGCCGAGTCGACGTCATTTTCGGGAAGTTTCACTTTATTGGTTCAATTTGAAGATATCTGCTGCCGAGGCTGCTGTCGATGATTCAAGTGTTCGCGGATGGTTTCGACGCTTCAAAAGTGGCGATTTCGACGTGGAAGACAAGGAGCGTTCCGGGCGGCCGCAAATCTTTGAAGATCAAGAATTGGCTACTTTGCTTGATGAAGATTCGTGTCAAACGCAAGAAGAACTTGCTGAAGCATTGGGAGTTGACCGAACAACCATTTCCAAGCGTTTGAAAGCCATGGGAATGATCCAAAAGCAAGGAAATAGGGTGCCGTACGAACTGAAACTGAGAGACGTCGAACGGCGTTTTTTCACTTGCGAACAGCTGCTTCAGCGACATAAAAAAAAGGGTTTTCTGCATCGTATCGTGACTGGCGATGAAAAGTGGATCCGTTACGATAATCCGAAGCGAAGAAAATCATGGGGACTACCCGGCCATGCATCATCATCGACGGCCAAGCCAAATATTCATGGCGCCAAGCTCATGCTCTGTATATGGTGGGACCAGCTAGGTGTGGTTTACTATGAGCTTCTGAAACCGAATGAAAGGATCACAGGCGAGGTCTATCGACGACAATTGATGCGTTTGAGCCGCGCACTGCGAGAAAAACGGCCACAATACTCCGACAGGCACGACAAAGTTATTTTGCAACATGACAATGCTCGCACACATGTTGCACAGCCGGTGAAAACATACTTAGAAACGCTCAAATGGGAAGTCCTACCCCACCCGCCGTATAGTCCAGACATTGCTCCGTCTGATTACCATCTCTTCAGATCGATGACGCATGGCCTGGCTGACCAGCACTTCCATTCCTACGAGGAAGCCAAAAAACGGGTGGATGACTGGATAGAGGCCAAACCGGTCGAATTTTTTCGCAACGGGATTCGTATGTTGCCAGAAAGATGGGGAAAAGTTGTAGCTAGCGATGGCCAATACTTTCAATAATTCATTTGTAACCATTTTTTCACAATAAAGGCTCAAAATTTGAAAAAAACGGGAAAGACTTATTCACACACCTGATATACTTTTGTGAATTTCGTGTATTCCTTTCATATAAAATAAGTGGCTACAGTGCTGGCCACCAAACATTGGGTTTCATTGGTTCATGAGAAAGGTTAGTGGCACATATAGAGGCCACCTCAAAAAAGAAACTTCCAACAAAAACTTGATGAAAATATATTACTTTTTGTGAAATATTATCCAATTGGAACAAGATTGCACTTTGAAAGCCTAGAAAAATAGACAAAAATGATTTGGCCGTTAAAGGGTTAATTGATCAAATTCATATAAATTCCCGTTTGGATTATAGGTCGAACAATAAATTGAATAACAAATATCTACTGTTCAGATTTATTATGATTGAGATTCTCAAGCACAGATATCCAATTTATTGACTAAGTAGGGTCAAATATTGTTTATTCCTTCGAAAATTGCTAATGCCGTGCCTTCAATGCAGTTTTATATTCTCATCTCTCGCTATCGCATCGATTGAGTAGGCTGTGCTATTGGGTAGGTACTTCCACGGTGATGTCAGCGCCAGTGTGGCGGAATTTTTAAACACTCTATAACAGTACAAATGTAAACAATCCTGTGTTAGTTATATAAGCACATAAAGTTGAATCTAATTTTCATTTGAATTTCTCTTTGTACTGACCTCAAGATTGGGGTATTGTTTTGCGATATATCTAATCAATTTTTTCAATCATCATTTCACTCTTTTAGGACGTTTTATTGGTGTTAAAACTATTAGGCAGTAAGTATGGTTATATTCTTATCAAACTCACTTTAAATTTAAAAGTTCTTTCAGTACTTTATTCGGAGGACATAATGGACAAGGGACTGGGATTGTTAGAATTTCTGGAATACATAGGGCTTCAACATCAAATTGCAGAAGTCTTGTTGAAGGAGAAGAGGTTCTCAATGCAGGTCACATAATAATGTGTGGCAGAACAAACAGTGGACCCTTCTTAATAGAAATTTGTTCTTTGTGTTTACAAAGTAGTGCCCTAAATTCAGAACCCCACAAAATTGAAGGTTCTTTCATCATGAAAAGTGGTAAAGTAAAAATAAAAAAAATGGTATGTTCTTGCAAAGCTGGTGCTGGGGGTAGATGTAAACACATAACAGCTGTTTTGATTAAGTTAACCAGGTGCATGGTATTTTAGTTTATTTATGGCGGAATCGTGCCAATGCAATTGAACCAGATATAAATTTCAAAACTCATAGTTTTGTTTTTTTTCTGCTTGTGTGTTATTTTTTCAGGGAAGACCTTACCAGCTTGGAACGAGCGCGATGATATGCCTTGTATAAAAGGCAAAATTAAGAATGATTCATACATTATTGACGAAGAAGAAATGCGTAATGACTATATGGACATTTTACCAAATTCTGCAATAGCAAAGCATAGGTTTGTGCATTAATATGTGATTTGTAATCATTTTCATATCTTCTTCCTTGCAGAAAAGGACGAGACACACATTTGCGTGTAAAAAAAAATCTGAACAATAATAATAATGATCTTTTGAATGTTCAAATTTTGGATAATTGTGCCCAGTCAATTGAGATGCTCGAGTTATCCTCAGTTAAAACAAATTTTCAGTTTGATTGTTGTAAGTATACATTCAATAGTTATTTCAATGAGGACCAAGACCTTGGAATTAATTTGCAACAAAATTCAATAGATTGGCACAGTTATCAAAAATTTCGAATAACAGGGTCTAGGTGTTATGAAATTTACATATAGAAAGGAAAAGATTGGTAAACCAAGGCATCAAAATATTTCTGGTCCAAAATATTTTGAACATGGAAGAATGCATGAAAAAATGCAATTGATATTGTTATTGAAAAAACAAAGTTGAAGGTCCATCGCTGTGGATTAATTATTCCTCACAACAATAAGTGGATGTCATTTTCTCCAGATGGCATAATTTATGATAACGAACCTATCGCTTTGCTAGAGGTCGAATGCTTGTGTGCTGGCAGGTGAATAGCAATTTCAAAAGCATACTTCTGAATTACGTTATATTTCAGGTGCATCATCCACAATCAGTAAAGCTCTCACTTCATGCAAATTCATAAATGCAGAAAATGGAAAATACACTTTGAAAAATAAACCTACATATGATGGTCAAATCCAGATGGGAATGGCTGTTTCAAATTTGAAACAGACCTATCTAATCCTTTATGATTCTCATGATAAAAGAATGGAGATCATTCAAGTACCAGCAGATAACACTTTCATGAAAGAATTACTGAAAACACTCAAATTAAATTTTATTGAAAATATGATACATGTGATATGTGAAAACGATTTTTAACAATACACAAATGTTAAGATATATACAGTCGAACCTCTATAACTCGAACCCCTCTTCAACTCGTACTTTCTGAGCGTTTCCTTCACATTCTCGAAAATTCCCTGTATTTCGACTTCTATACGCGGTTTGCATGATTCTGGAACAGAGACATCTGGTGGTGACTTTTGGCGAAATACTTGGAAAACAATAGGAGAAGAGGTTATATTTCTAATAATTTTCGAGGAGTTTTTTAAGGTGTTTAAGTGATTGTGATGGATGTTGAAACTTCGTTTGGGTTTTTGAATATAAAATTCGATCATTTCTCAAGTGGAAATGAAGAAAAAGGCCAAGCTCTGAAAACAGCTGGCCATGTATACAACATTTTAAAGAGGGCTGGTTTCATTACTTCTGAAGTAATGAGACAAACCTCTATCCACTTGCCCCCTTATACTGTATATCACCGTAAGTACATGTTAGGCAGTTTTATTTTTTTTAAATCCATGATTTCTAGCTTGACAAAGAGAGAAACGTAAGTCATGCAATGTGCACTTGCATTACTGGCATTTCAGGGCATTGTAAGCATATATCTACCACTGTGTTTTGCATCAATGAAGAAGATTCATCCACCAAAACAAGTGTTCCATGTACTTGTAAGGAGCCTTACATTGCTTAAAAAAGCCAAGGCCAAATATACAAAAGGGCGGAGGTTTTCCGAAATATTTGGTACATCGAAGAGGACCGGTTAAATTGACTGAAGAAATGGTAACATTTTCACCCCCTTCTATGCTACAGTACATGCTAGGAGCTTCCAACAGTGATAAGCCTTCTACAAGTGTGATGCAGACGCCTACAATATTGTATAAATACAGTTTTAAAGAGCCAAAATCGAGGCCTAGCAATTGAACATATAGTACTCCTACAATATACCATGTAATGCTGTGGAAGTATGCCACAACATTCAAAAATAAGCTCAGTTGGATGAAGCAGAAAAAATTTAGAATAACGGCATCAAGAGCCTACCCATTGTTTACTTACAAGGGCACCGACTGGAACAATAAGTCCCAAAAATATTTTTTGGATGTCCCGTTCTCGACCAAATACACTCAGAATGGGATTAATTGGGAATCTGAGGCCCGATCAGTGTATTTAAGGTACCACATCTGTATTTGTGTCAGCTAATAAAATTATTATCATATAAAACTTTCAGACAAAAGAAATGCGTGGTTGAAGAAATCGGACTAGTGGTGTGACAGTTTGATCCATGGTTAGCGGTTTCTACGGATGGGGTGATTTTTGAAAATGGAGAGCCCGTGAAATTATTAGAAATTAAGTGTACATTCATTGGTATACAGCTAAAAAATTATACAGATTATTTTAATAATTATTTTTTATTTCAGGTCAAACTGTATCTGCTGACGATATTGAGCAACATTGCCAATATTTGAAAAGGGAGAAAGGGCAGCTAGTTCTGAAAAAAACAAATAGGTACGTATTATGCTCAAGTTCAGTTGAATATGGCTGTTGCGAATTTGCAACAGTGTGACTTTGTTGTGTTTTCATCTTGTGATATAACATTCAAAACTATCAGTGTGCCATACAGTGAAGAATTCACAAAAGAATTACTTTTAAAGCTCAAAACCATATACTTTAAAAATATGCTTCACACATAATGTTATTTATTATAATGCCTGGATTTTTTTAAGACATCAGTTGGTATTTGTGAATTCGAAATACAATTCCATTCCGCATTGATAATTGTGACAGAAA
This sequence comes from Propylea japonica, assembly GCA_013421045.1. Taxonomy (NCBI): domain Eukaryota; kingdom Metazoa; phylum Arthropoda; class Insecta; order Coleoptera; family Coccinellidae; genus Propylea; species Propylea japonica. Next base: position 61,619,929 of record CM024240.1, read on the forward strand.
ATATTTTAAATCCTTACTGATCAGTGCTCTTATGGTATGAGAGCACTGGATCCTGCCTGTTTCGTATTGTTGGCGTGTTTTTTACCGAGTCTTAGTTTCTTGCTCCTGAAGATGTCCCAAAGTGGGGACGAAATATAGAGTATTAAAACAAACTGACCCTCATTTGGCCCTTCCTTCTGAAAAACTAGTCCAATAGCCTTTAAAAAGTTTTATGCACATATATACATATTCTTTTGATTAAGAGCATAAACATAATAAGACACAAAATGAAATAAGCTGGAATGATGCAACGGGGTACCATACTGTTCTGCAATGATACAAGAGCTCAGGGAAAACCTCAGCAGAATAAACCCAGTTTACCCGTGTAGATGAAGTACTGAAATTTTGAAATGTCATGTTGAAGGGCATTTAGCACTTCACAAAAATTTTAGGGGAAAGATCTTCAAAAACATCCAAAAACTCAAATCTGGAATGAAAAAAGGCAAAAGCAGACAAAAGAATGGATAAAAAAAGAACAGTATATACATAACTTTGACAAATTTCAGTTCAAGAAGCTCTGCACGCGGATACCTGAAATGTGACCAAAAAATATACAATGCTCTAGGTTCACCAGGACCTATCAAAATGATATTCGGGCAATTACAAATGAAACTAAACTGAATACATATAGGAAAATCAAACTTGAATATTAAGAAAATTTTCACAAGAATCCTGGTCAAGGAAGCCAAACGGAATAATTGTCATTTCAGAGGTAATTTCATTAAACAAACCGACATTAGAAATGAAACAGTGAAAGAAGCAATCAGTTACTATGAAATTGTAGATAATGTCATAAAAATTGATGAACCATCATCACCTGAATATCCACAAACATACCTGACTAAAGCGCCCCATACACTGTCAGTTTAACTGAAGATAATCGTAAGACCGTAGATCGGGATTGCCCACACATTTATCAGTTGATCTGAAGATAATGGACTGCAGTTCGCCCGGACTGAAGGTGTGTGGTCGCCGGGCAGGCGGGGATAGGATGAGAGATTCGCGACAGGCAGCGACCTGTCGGATAGTGATCTCATGTGCCCCCGACCACACACTGTCAGTTAGACTGCAGGCAAACGATCTGTTGTCACCGTTTCCATCAGTTTTGCGTGAGATAATTTTCGTGAGATCGTTCACCAGCCGAGATTGGACTGACGAGGAAAGATGGACGGGAAACCTCCTTTCATTTCCGCATTTATTGAATTATATCGGGCCTACCCCTGTTTAGGGGAAGTCAAGGACGATGCCTACGCTAATAAAAGATCGCGGGATGAGGCGTACGGTGAGTTGTTGAAGTTCTATCAAAAAACTGTGCCGTCAGCCACCATTGACACAGTTTAGATTAGATGAGGGGCGACAGATCAAAACCGACCTTGCGAGCACCTTGACCTTAAGATCTATTGTGCATCCCCGCGCTGTTTACCAGTCCGGCAGCAAAGTCTCAATGAACTTCACCACCTTTCTGGGGGCCACATCCATTACTTGTTCAGGCTTTAGGAACCTGGAGCCAAGATGCCGTAACCGTTTCTGGTGAACAGCTTCACACTCACATAGCAGGTGTCTAGCTGTCTCGGTGGCTTCTTGACAGAAGCGACATGTACTATCGGGCGCCTTTCCCATGTTTTTTAAGTGATACCTCACAGGACAGTGCCCAGTGAGAGCGCCCGTCAGTTTCCTCAGTTCCAATTTGCTGAGTGAGAGGACTTTCTTGGTCCAGCTCGTCGAGTGAGAGAGAAGTGACTTAGCTTGCCTTTGACCAGTGGTCGTACGCCAGGACATAAGAGATCCATGCCAACACGTTATCATCCTCACAACAAGAATTATTGTCAAAAAATACAGTTTTTCAGAAAGAATCAGATTTATGGAGAGAAAATTACAGCGTCATTCTTCTACAAACGTAAGACGCCCAAGAGGGAAAACATTTGCAAACGAATAAGAAATCCTGTTAATATATATTGTGAAGCAGTGACTCTTGGAATCGAAAATGAAAATTTAGCTCGAGAAAAATACACACTGGTGCCGTATTCTCGAGAAGTGATATTCGAAAACGTATACGAACTTCATTGCGCGGTGTGCATTTTTGCAGGTAAAACAGGGACTCGCGCAATGAAGTTCGTATACGTTTTCGAACATCACTTCTCGAGAATACGGCACCTGATTCGTAACGTCCAATGTGAAACGAGCGGATTAGTTCTTGATAAAACTTATTCATTCCTGGCTTGTTCTCCCGATGGTTTAACTCAACCTTATGGAATGATAGAAATCAAATGTCCCTTCAGCTTAAGAAATGAGAATCCAAATAAAATTGAACTAAAATTTCTCGATAAGTTCAACGAACTCAAAGCTTTATGTGAATATTTTTACCAAATTCAGGGTTTACTGAATATTTGCGAGCGAAAGTGGTGTGATTTGGTTATATTCACATTCAAAGGGATCAGAATTTCGAGAGTTGAAAGAAATATTGTATTTTGGCGAGAAAATATGCTTCCGAAGTTAAATGATTTCTATTATTTCGATTTTCTCCCCTTCATTACAACAAATGAAAAAGAAACCAAGAAATTCCTGACCGATGGCAACTTGGAAAAAATGCAAGGAAACCATCAGATCGCAATTATGTCGTCACATTGTTTGGAAATTTGTCGTGTCCTGTTCGCGAAATAGAAATCAGCGATTATTTGAGTCTGGACCATGGAAAGTATTTAACAAGTTTTGTTATCGATAATTATATATCTCTCATCGACACCGCGAAAATTTTCCGAAAATTTTCCAAAAATTTCCAGTGCAAATAGCGAATACCCTTTTTTCTAACCATTCGAGGAGAACAGAACACTTACTATCGAAAAAGATTATGTGGCACTGCCTATAAATGAGAACAACATTCATTTCATTCTAATCATTCTAGATGTGAAAATGAAGAACTTTCTGTTTCTTCATCCTTTGAGGAGAACGAAGATTTTCGCAGAAAGTAAAAAAGAAGAATATTTTCTGAAGTTTTCCGAATTATTTACCCGGAGAGAACGAGAAAATGAAATTTGGAAAGTTGTTGATCCACCAATCATTTACCAAGAGGAAAGTTTCATGTGTGGAATGTATGTAATTTATTATTTTCAACAATATATATTGGAAAAAACCTTGAATGAAAACTTAAACATGAATAATTTTAGGAATATCGTAAAAGCCTTCTTTCTCGAAAAATCTACTCCAATGCATAATTATGTTTATATTGTTCAAAAATTACCGAATTCAATTTTTATTCATGTTTGTGTTGTAAGAGGAAAGTACATATTTCATGCCTGACGAATAAGACCGAACCCCAACAAGAATTTTTTTAACAACATCTCTGACTTGTGCAGACATTACTGAAAATAAGCAGGAAACATACTTATTGGTATGAAAAACATAATGAAATATGCATATAGGGAAAACCATGTAAAAAACGCGTCCTGCATTCTACTTCTGGGGTGATGCGGAAATGAATGCTAGATTTTTGAAGAATGAATCCTAGAAATGAGAAGTTAATAATAAAATAACCTCACTTCATTCCACACAAATATTCATTTTCTAGATTTGCGAATTCGGTGGGATAGCGACAACTTTGAATTTTAACAGAACGGAAATAAAATTTATGCCTACTGTGCCTATAATTGTAAAAAGTTCGTTATCGTGATTGATTAAGTACATTCGAAATGCGATCATGAGGTAACTGTATTTAGTTCGTCACTGAATTACAACCAATAAGGATCCGTCAAAAGATATTTGAAAGCAATTGAGAGGAAAAATGCCATTTGAAATCTTCCAAACCTTCGAATTATAGAAAAACTATTGATCTCAACTCAGCTCCAAAAATTTTATCAGAAGGAAATCTACAGAATATTAAATCAGATGATGTCATCCGCAAGGTTAGATCCGAACAATTGGGAAGAAATGACAGGGATGAGGATGATCTCGTCGATTTAATTCTGATGCAGAGAATGAACACAGCATACATAAAAGAATTGGGCAGCCATTTCACGTTTGAATTTTTCATTTGGATGCCACCGGGATTGTGGTTAGAAAACCAGAATTTGTCGATAAAAGAATTTTTTATTATGCTGGGATTATTCAAACAAAATTCAATGATAGAATTTTCCCAATCTTGGAGCTGATAAATTGGCGACACGATGCAGTGTCTATAGGAGTTTGGTTGTCTAAATTCATATTTTTTTTGCTGAAACACGTGGTAAAAGTTGCCTATTTTCTCTGAAGTTTTTGTTGATTTTAGTTCAGCTTTAATGAACGCTGTACTATTTTACTTCAACAAGACAAATTTTTAGGATTACCTTAACATGACAGTTAAGCCAGTCGAGCCATCCGATCACTCCGCGTTAGGCCGCACCTACATTAGGTCCGCATTTCTCCCGATACGATCCGATCCGTCGGAAGAAAAACAAACACTTATATCTTAATGTTAGTGCCTACAATTGAAACGAAGCTTCCGAATTCTCGATTTCCGACGACTCACGACACTATCCGATTTGACGGCCGATCAATCATGTTTGGTTCCAATCCGACGTTCTAATCCGAAGCGTGGTTAGTAAAGTACTAAAGTTGAATCTTGATGTCAATTAAGTTAAATATCTTGGGTACGGTTTCATTATATAGGTCTTTGGTGGGTATGCATCGTCTGCAAGTATTACGAATGGCATATCTGTAACAATTCCTTCGATATGTGATGATGGTGGTAAATTAGTATGACAATTTTCCAATAATGTAGATGAAGAAGAAGCGGAAAATGTTCCTCCATCACTTTGTTTCCCATATCCTCCTACATCCACAAAAATAAATCGACATCGGTGATCCGCAACAGCTTGTAGAACTACTAAAAAAAGTTTTTGTAGTTGTAAAACATAGTTCCACTGCAATAAAACGGAAGACAGTATACAGTTAAACGGATCACGTCGGGACCAGTGTAGGCATACACGTCTGACGTCATCGGATACCGATGGACGGATAACTTCGGATCGGATCGGATCGGGAGAAAAGCGGACCTAATGTAGGTGCGGCCTTAACCGAGCTGTGCGCTCGGATAAAACGGATGATACCTACGTTGTGAGCAGACGAAGCAGATCTGCATAGCACCTTAGAGCAGATTCCTGGTTGTGAAAACGTCGAAAGAAACGATACTGAGGAATGGGTTCATGATGACGATTGTGATGAAGAACTTACAGACGATGAAATTGGCCAACTCGTAAATTCTGGGGGAGAGATCGCGGATGATATAGAAGACAGCGAGGCGGAAGAAAGTCTGGTAATCAGCCACAACGAAGGATTAAATTCGCTCGAACTAGCTCTCAAATACATCGAGGAACAGCCTGAAAGTACTGCAAGTGATCTCTCATTTATGAAACGATGGCGAGATATGGCAGCTAAAAAACGAATGAGCAGGTTGAAGCAGTGCTCTATCGCTGACCACCAAAAATAAAATTAAGTTTTCGAGTTTTTTTATTTATTCCGTGTTATCCGAGGTGATCCTTCCCACATTACCTCGGATAAACGAGGGTCTACTGTAACAGAGAAAAGTTTAAGAATTCTCTGATTTGACCATGGATATAAATACGTCTGAGGGACAAGCTGTTGGTGAGAATACCATTTGAATGAGATGTTAGTGATTAAGGGTTAAAAACATCATAGAAGATATAAAAGAGGCATCCTTTTATACATCAGTTGTGGGCCACATAAAAGAAATAGTGGCAGCGGCATTCAATTTCCCCTCATTGACTTCCATTACAATATGGTTTGAAAATCTCGTGATTCTGCTTGAATCATCGAGAGTCAGTCCCATAGAGATAGAATAGAGAAGAGACGCTATAACATACAATTGTGTAAGGAAAAATGGAACCACTGGGCGGGGCTTATATACTGGGTGGGCCATCTGTTGGTTTTTTTTTTAACCATGAATTTCGATGTCTTGCAACAAACTTCATGGTTTTGTGTTTTGACATATGTCAAGAGAAAACTATGACAAATTTAATAATGTATTCATTAACAACACAAGAACGAATTTTAGTTATCGAAACTTACTACGAAAATGGGCGATCTGTAAAAAGTACATTTCGCAAACTTCGTGAACGTTTCGGTCGACATAATCGTCCTACAGAGGCCGGAATTAGCAAAATTGTTCAACGTTTTAAAGAAACAGGTTCCGTAGAAGGTCGTAGAGCATATCAACATGCTCGACCAGTTCGTACTCCTGCAAATGTATCCGCTGTAAGTGAAAGTGTGCGTGAAGAGCCATCAACATCGACCAGGCATCGTTCGCAAGAATTGGGCATACCTCGAACCACTTTACGTCGAATTCTGAACGTCGATCTTCATTTCCATCCATACAAGATCCAATTGACACAACAATTGAAACCACAAGACCATCAACAACGCCGTACTTTCGTTGATTGGATGCTTCAAAACGAAGAGGGATTCTCATCCAAAATCATCTTCTCAGATGAAGCTCATTTTTATCTGAATGGACATGTGAATAAGCAAAACTGCAGGTTTTGGGGCTCGGAAAATCCTCACATTATTCATGAACAACCACTTCATGCCGAAAAGGTCACTGTTTGGTGCGGATTATGGGCTGGTGGAATCATTGGACCATTTTTCTTTGAAGATGAGCGTGAAAAGTCCGTTAGAGTGAATTCTGAACGTTATCGTGGCATGCTGACTGACTTTTTGTGGCCAAAATTAAATGAATTAGATGTGGATGATCTTTGGTTTCAACAAGACGGAGCAACATCGCATACAACTCGCGAAACAATAGGTTTATTGCAAACCAAATTTGGTGAACGCTTAATTTCCCGTAATTCTGACGTGAATTGGCCAGCAAGATCATGCGATTTGACACCATTGGACTATTTTCTTTGGGGTTTTTTGAAGAGTAAAGTGTATGCTAACGCCCCACGGACAATTCAAGACCTCAAACGCAATATTCGTCATGAAATTGAGGCCACAGATCCGCTCTTACTGGAAAAAGTCATCGCAAATTTTGATTGTCGGATGCAAGCTTGTAAGAAGAGGCGTGGTGGTCACATGAATGATGTGATTTTTCACACATAAATGGCATAAATATTCCTTTGATTTTCAATAAAAATTAATGAATTTTTTCCACAATGCATGTGTTTAATTCATGGTTAAAAAAAAACTAACAGATGGCCCACCCAATATTACCAATATGGCTGAAAGTTCAGGGTTGAATTAAGTTACCAGTTTTTTCTGTTTACGAATTTCACCCGAAAAATACGACGTGTTGGGTCTTTAGGAATCCTGTTCAAATAAGGTCAATTGAATATCAAATAAACAATTTTTCTTCAGGCGATAATATGCACATATAAAAAGATATCAGATTACCAAGACATACTACCAAAAATTTCGAACGCGGATCTGTTCAGTACTCATCCCTACCTGTGATATGTTTTTCTTCTAATTTTCTTATCTGTCCCTTCTCTGCTTGTAGAAAGCCATACAGCACACGATACCATTTTATTATTGTTTATTAAGCACAAGAAATCTCAATTTAACTTGAAAAATGTACAAAAATCACTATTTTTAGAAAAAATTCAATGATTGTCAAAATTCGACGTATCGCAGTAATATGGCGGATCTAATACCACTTTCATTTTATTGATAGCAACTCTATACTATTCTATCTCTATGGTCAGTCCATATGTAGAAACGGCAATGAAGAATCTTTTCGATATTTGTTGCCGTGAGGAAGGATATGAAAAAGAGTTTGAATATATTGAACCTCTTGAATCGAAACCACGAGATCCCCTTTATAAAATGAGTTCATTTTACGAAATATTCCAACTGAAATATAACAGCGTAAAACAAAAAATGGTAAATATTAAGTTATTAGTGACCAGCAGATATCGACCAGATTTTGGTGTCATAGTGTTCATTGAGTCTTCCTGAACAACATTAGTGAAACCAACAGGTGGCGGTCTGTCTTAGTTTAGAAGATATGGGCCCCCAAAGTTCCAAAAATGTTCCATCTTCACGTCACACTATAAAAACACAAAAACACTGCTCCGATTTGATCTATAAATCACCCTCGAACATTCACATAACGATTCGAATAGTTTCATTTCAGGTAAATTCAATAATTAACGCAAAAACATCGAAATTCTAGACGTACCACGTAACCACACTTTCGAGGGAAAGCGCGCCGTTCTGCAAGGTAAGTTTGGCACTACCGCACTGTCAAAGACTTGGGGTTTGTTTATCTGTGCGCACGATTTGCCAAATGTCATTTAAAATGATGGCGGGAATTACGTTTCTTAGCGCGATAATTGAATCTTTTGAGAATTTATAAGAAAACCAGGATATCGATATTTTATTTTATGATTACTTATACATATTTGGTTGATCTTCATTTCGTACATGGCAATTGCGATCTGGATATGTCGCTATCTGCATACTTTATAAAGGATTTTTAATTTTAATTTAGGTTAATATAATTCTTGGAAAAGCGCGCCATCGGCAACCCCTAACCTTCTATTTCTATTCTATCAATCAGTCGATGGTCAGCGGTTTAAGTGGTCACAACTCTGGTTGATGTTGGTAGTTAAAATGAAGTGGCAGGAAGTGTATAGAATCGCCGAATCGAGGCTTCTATTAGTGTAGTTTTTAATACAATGTGGAGTATTCAAAGAAGCAGTTAATTGCCCCACATGTGGGGAGAGCTGCTCTTTGAATATCTCCACATTGTATTATTCTTGTAGAAGGAGTCGGCGAATAAGCCGACCCAAAAAGAAGGCTCGGTTCGAAAAGTGCCAGTTCAATAGATCAGCCAGGGTTGGAACCTTTTTTAGATCCAGATTGGCCATCGAAAAATTTTTTTTAATTATTTCATTTTTTTGCCTTCACCCACATCCCAGGGTCTTAGCAATGGTTCAGAATTTGGGTCTATCCATTCCAACCATAATTGATTGGAACAATTATTGTAGAGAGGTAAGTACTTATATGACATAATGAGTTCGAAAACAACAAAAACTGTATTGAAATTTTTACAGGTGTGCTTGAAATGGATGGACCAAAGTTCTGAGCGACGAAAAATTGGAGGCCCTGGGACTGTGGTGGAAGTAGATGAGGCCAAATTTGGAAAGAGGAAATATAACCGTGGCAGAATCTGGGAAGGCCAATGGGTGTTTGGGGGAATCGAGAGGGGAACCAAAAGGATCTTCCTGGTTCCAGTTCCTGATAGAACATCAGGAACACTCCTAAGTGTCATACAGGAACATGTGGAACCAGGGACGACAATTATGTCTGATTGCTGGAGGGCCTATAATATTCTGCAAAATTCAGAATATGGGTACCTCACAGTCAATCATTCAATGAATTTTGTGGACCCCGATTCAGGTGAGTCATATATTGGAGGAAACAGGTTTCAGTGTTATAACTTATTTTATATATTGTAGGAACCCACACCCAGAACATTGAAAGGTTGTGGAGAGACGTTCGACATGGTATTCCCAGGTTCGCCCGCTCAGAGCGGCATTTCCCCGGATATTTGGCTGAATTCCAATTTAAAAGGGAAATTCCGCTCTGTAGGAGAATAATTGAATTTTTGAAAGCTACAATTGAGGAATATTTTAAAATTATTTTTGATTGTACCGTTCATATTTTCAATATATCACCTATTTCCTTTGTTCAAATTTGGTCTCATGTTTTTAAATTTTGTTTTTTTTCCATTTTTCATTTATTTTTTTACCAGAATTTACTTTATGTTTTGAGAGATTATTTATTTTTATTTTGTTGTTTTTGGAGATTATTTATTTTTATTTATGAGAATTGATTTTATTTTTTAACTTACGACTGACTGTGATATTTTTTTTATATTATTAATTTCATAATTTTTTTGGAGTTAATTTATTTTTTTACCAGGATTTATTTTATATTTTAAGAGATTATTTATTTTTATTCTGTTATGTTTTTGGAGATATTAAGAACTATAGGAAATGGGGCGTGGAGAAAAAAATTAACAAGAATCCTGGTCAAGGAAGCCAAACAAACTAATTGTCATTTCAGCGGTAATTTCATTAAACAAATCGACATTAGAAATGAAACAGTGAAAGGAGCAATCAGTTATTATGAAATTGTAGATAATGTCATAAAAATTGATGAAACAGAGACAAAGGAACCATCACCACCTGAATATCCAGAAACATACCTGACTAGGAAATCCATTGAAGAGATCCATGCCATCACGTTATCAACCTCACAACAAGAATTATTGTCAAAAAATACAGTTTTTCAGAAAGAATCAGATTTATGGAGAGAAAATTACAGCGTCATTCTTCTTCAAACGTAAGACGTCCAAGAGGGAAAATATTTGCAAACAAATAAGAAATCTTGTTAATATATATGTGCATATGAAGCAGTGACTCTTGGAATCGAAAATGAAAATTTAGCTTGAGAAAAATACACACTGATTCGATAATGTGAAACGAGCGGATCAGTTGTTGATGAAACTTATCCATTACTGGCTTGTTCTCCTGATGGTTTGATCCAACCTTAAGGAATGATAGAAATCAAATGTCCCTTCAGCTTGAGAAATCAGAATCCAAATAAAATTGAACTGAAATTTCTCGATAAGTTCAACGAACTCAAAGCTTTATGTGAATATTTTGATCAAATTCAGGGTTTACTGAATATTTGCGAACGGAAGTGGTGTGATTTGGTTATATTCACATTCAAAGGGATCAGAATTTCGAGAGTTGAAAGAAATATTGTATTTTGGCAAGAAAATATGCTTCCGAAGTTAAAAGATTTCTATTATTTCGATTTTCTCCCCTTCATTACAACAAATGAAAAAGAAAACAAAGTTACCAAAATTATTGGCAGGAAATTGAGAACTCTGAACTATTTAGAGTTTTTCGATAATGGTTTATTGAAGGACATAAATTATTATAAATATATTCCTGACCGATGGCAACTTGGAAAAAAATGCAAGGAAACCATCAGATCGCAATTATGTCGTCACATTGTTTGGAAATTTGTCGTGTCCTGTTCGCGAAATAGAAATCAGCGATTATTTGAGTCTGGACCATGGAAAGTATTCAACAAGTTTTGTTATCGATAATTATACATCTCTCATCGACACCGCGAAAATTTTCCCAGTGCAAATAGCGAATACCCTTTTTTCTGACCATTCGAGGAGAACCAAACACTTACTGTCGAAAAAGATTATGTGGCACTGCCTATAAATGAGAACAACATTCATTTCATTCTAATCGTTCTAGATGTGAAAATGAAGAACTTTCTGTTTCTTCATCCTTTGAGGAGAACGAAGATTTTCGCAGAAAGTAAAAAAGAGGAATATTTTCTGAAGTTTTCCGAATTATTTACCCGGAGAGAACGAGAAAATGAAATTTGAAAAGTTGTTGATCCACCAATCATTTACCAAGAATAAAGTTTCATGTGTGGAATGTATGTAATTTATTACATAAGTCATCGCAAATTTTGATTGTCGGATGCAAGCTTGTAAGAAGAGCCGTGGTGGTCACATGAATGATGTGATTTTTCACACATAAATGGCATAAATATTCCTTTGATTTTCAATAAAAATTAATGAATTTTTTCCACGATGCATGTGTTTAATTCATGGTTAAAAAAAAACTAACAGATGGCCCACCCAATATTACCAATATGGCTGAAAGTTCAGGGTTGAATTAAGTTACCAGTTTTTTCTGTTTACGAATTTCACCCGAAAAATACGACGTGTTGGGTCTTTAGGAATCCTGTTCAAATAAGGTCAATTGAATATCAAATAAACAATTTTTCTTCAGGCGATAATATGCACATATAAAAAGATATCAGATTACCAAGACATACTACCAAAAATTTCGAATGCGGATCTGTTCAGTACTCATGTGATATGTTTTTCTTCTAATTTTCTTATCTGTCCCTTCTCTGCTTGTAGAAAGCCATACAGCACACGATACCATTTTATTATTGTTTATTAAGCACAAGAAATCTCAATTTAACTTGAAAAATGTACAAAAATCACTATTTTTAGAAAAAATTCAATGATTGTCAAAATTCGACGTATCGCAGTAATATGGCGGATCTGATACCACTTTCATTTTATTGATAGCAACTCTATACTATTCTATCTCTATGGTCAGTCCATATGTAGAAAGGGCAATGAAGAATCTTTTCGATATTTGTTGCCGTGAGGAAGGATATGAAAAAGAGTTTGAATATATTGAACCTCTTGAATCGAAACCACGAGATCCCCTTTATAAAATGAGTTCATTTTACGAAATATTCCAACTGAAATATAACAGCGTAAAACAAAAAATGGTAAATATTAAGTTATTAGTGACCAGCAGATATCGACCAGATTTTGGTGTCATAGTATTCATTGAGTCTTCCTGAACAACATTAGTGAAACCAACAGGTGGCGGTCTGTCTTAGTTTAGAAGATATGGGCCCCCAAAGTTCCAAAAATGTTCCATCTTCACGTCACTTTTTTCACTATAAAAACACAAAAACACTGCTCCGATTTGATCTATAAATCACCCTCGAACATTCACATAACGATTCGAATAGTTTCATTTCAGGTAAATTCAATAATTAACGCAAAAACATCGAAATTCTAGACGTACCACGTAACCACACTTTCGAGGGAAAGCGCGCCGTTCTGCAAGGTAAGTTTGGCACTACCGCACTGTCAAAGACTTGGGGTTTGTTTATCTGTGCGCACGATTTGCCAAATGTCATATAAAATGATGGCGGGAATTACGTTTCTTAGCGCGATAATTGAATCTTTTAAGAATTTATAAGAAAACCAGGATATCGATATTTTATTTTATGATTACTTATACATATTTGGTTGATCTTCATTTCGTACATGGCAATTGCGACCTGGATATGTCGCTATCTGCATACTTTATAAAGGATTTTTAATTTTAATTTAGGTTAATATAATTCTTGGAAAAGCGCGCCATCGGCAACCCCTAACCTTCTATTTCTATTCTATCAATCAGTCGATGGTCAGCGGTTTAAGTGGTCACAACTCTGGTTGATGTTGGTAGTTAAAATGAAGTGGCAGGAAGTGTATAGAATCGCCGAATCGAGGCTTCTATTAGTGTAGTTTTTAATACAATGTGGAGTATTCAAAGAAGCAGTTAATTGCCCCACATGTGGGGAGAGCTGCTCTTTGAATATCTCCACATTGTATTATTCTTGTAGAAGGAGTCGGCGAATAAGCCGACCCAAAAAGAAGGCTCGGTTCGAAAAGTGCCAGTTCAATAGATCAGCCAGGGTTGGAACCTTTTTTAGATCCAGATTGGCCATCGAAAAATTTTTTTTAATTATTTCATTTTTTTGCCTTCACCCACATCCCAGGGTCTTAGCAATGGTTCAGAATTTGGGTCTATCCATTCCAATTGATTGGAACAATTATTGTAGAGAGGTAAGTACTTATATGACATAATGAGTTCGAAAACAACAAAAACTGTATTGAAATTTTTACAGGTGTGCTTGAAATGGATGGACCAAAGTTCTGAGCGACGAAAAATTGGAGGCCCTGGGACTGTGGTGGAAGTAGACGAGGCCAAATTTGGAAAGAGGAAATATAACCGTGGCAGAATCTGGGAAGGCCAATGGGTGTTTGGGGGAATCGAGAGGGGAACCAAAAGGATCTTCCTGGTTCCAGTTCCTGATAGAACATCAGGAACACTCCTAAGTGTCATACAGGAACATGTGGAACCAGGGACGACAATTATGTCTGATTGCTGGAGGGCCTATAATATTCTGCAAAATTCAGAATATGGGTACCTCACAGTCAATCATTCAATGAATTTTGTGGACCCCGATTCAGGTGAGTCATATATTGGAGGAAACAGGTTTCAGTGTTATAACTTATTTTATATATTGTAGGAACCCACACCCAGAACATTGAAAGGTTGTGGAGAGACGTTCGACATGGTATTCCCAGGTTCGCCCGCTCAGAGCGGCATTTCCCCGGATATTTGGCTGAATTCCAATTTAAAAGGGAAATTCCGCTCTGTAGGAGAATAATTGAATTTTTGAAAGCTACAATTGAAGAATATTTTAAAATTATTCTTTGATTGTACCGTTCATATTTTCAATATATCACCTATTTCCTTTGTTCAAATTTGGTCTCATGTTTTTAAATTTTGTTTTTTTTCCATTTTTTATTATTTATTTTTTTACCAGAATTTACTTTATGTTTTAAGAGATTATTTATTTTTATTTTGTTGTTTTTGGAGATTATTTATTTTTATTTATGAGAACTGATTTTATTTTTTAACTTACGACTGACTGTGATATTTTTTTTATATTATTAATTTCATAATTTTTTTGGAGTTAATTTATTTTTTTACCAGGATTTATTTTATGTTTTAAGAGATTATTTATTTTTATTCTGTTATGTTTTTGGAGATATTAAGAACTATAGGAAATGGGGCGTGGAGAAAAAAATTAACAAGAATCCTGGTCAAGGAAGCCAAACAAACTAATTGTCATTTCAGCGGTAATTTCATTAAACAAATCGACATTAGAAATGAAACAGTGAAAGGAGCAATCAGTTATTATGAAATTGTAGATAATGTCATAAAAATTGATGAAACAGAGACAAAGGAACCATCATCACCTGAATATCCAGAAACATACCTGACTAGGAAATCCATTGAAGAGATCCATGCCATCACGTTATCAACCTCACAACAAGAATTATTGTCAAAAAATACAGTTTTTCAGAAAGAATCAGATTTATGGAGAGAAAATTACAGCGTCATTCTTCTTCAAACGTAAGACGTCCAAGAGGGAAAATATTTGCAAACAAATAAGAAATCTTGTTAATATATATGTGCATATGAAGCAGTGACTCTTGGAATCGAAAATGAAAATTTAGCTTGAGAAAAATACACACTGATTCGATAATGTGAAACGAGCGGATCAGTTGTTGATGAAACTTATCCATTACTGGCTTGTTCTCCTGATAGTTTGATCCAACCTTATGGAATGATAGAAATCAAATGTCCCTTCAGCTTGAGAAATCAGAATCCAAATAAAATTGAACTGAAATTTCTCGATAAGTTCAACGAACTCAAAGCTTTATGTGAATATTTTGATCAAATTCAGGGTTTACTGAATATTTGCGAACGGAAGTGGTGTGATTTGGTTATATTCACATTCAAAGGGATCAGAATTTCGAGAGTTGAAAGAAATATTGTATTTTGGCGAGAAAATATGCTTTCGAAGTTAAAAGATTTCTATTATTTCGATTTTCTCCCCTTCATTACAACAAATGAAAAAGAAAACAAAGTTACCAAAATTATTGGCAGGAAATTGAGAACTCTGAACTATTTAGAGTTTTTCGATAATGGTTTATTGAAGAACATAAATTATTATAAATATATTCCTGACCGATGGCAACTTGGAAAAAAATGCAAGGAAACCATCAGATCGCAATTATGTCGTCACATTGTTTGGAAATTTGTCGTGTCCTGTTCGCGAAATAGAAATCAGCGATTATTTGAGTCTGGACCATGGAAAGTATTCAACAAGTTTTGTTATCGATAATTATACATCTCTCATCGACACCGCGAAAATTTTCCCAGTGCAAATAGCGAATACCCTTTTTTCTGACCATTCGAGGAGAACAAAACACTTACTGTCGAAAAAGATTATGTGGCACTGCCTATAAATGAGAACAACATTCATTTCATTCTAATCATTCTAGATGTGAAAATGAAGAACTTTCTGTTTCTTCATCCTCTGAGGAGAACGAAGATTTTCGCAGAAAGTAAAAAAGAGGAATATTTTCTGAAGTTTTCCGAATTATTTACCCGGAGAGAACGAGAAAATGAAATTTGGAAAGTTGTTGATCCACCAATCATTTACCAAGAATAAAGTTTCATGTGTGGAATGTATGTAATTTATTATTTTCAACAATATATATTGGAAAAAACTTTGAATGAAAACTTGAACATGAATAATTTTAGGAATATCGTAAAAGTCTTCTTTCTCGAAAAATCTACTCCAATGCATAATTGATGTTTATATTGTTCAAAAATTAGCGAATTCAATTTTTATTCATGTTTGTGTTGTAAGAGGAAAGTACATATTTCATGCCTTACGAATAAGACCGAACCCCAACACGAATTTTTTTAACAACATCTCTGACTTGTGCAGACATTACTGAAAATAAGCAGGGAACATACTTATTGGTATAAAAAACATAATGAAATAATATGCATATAGGGAAAACCATGTAAAAAACGCGTCCTGCATTCTACTTCTGGGGTGATTCGGAAATGAATGCTAGATTTTTTGAAGAATGAATCCTAGAAATGAGAAGTTAATAATAAAATAACCTCACTTCATTCCACACAAATATTCATTTTCTCGATTTGCAAATTCGGTGGGATAGCGACAACTTTGAATTTTAACAGAACGGAATTAAAATTTACGCCTACTGTGCCTATAATTGTAAAAAGTTCGTTATCGTGATTGATTAAGTACATTCGAAATGCGATCATGAGGTAACTGTATTTAGTTCGTCACTGAATTACAACCAATTAGGATCCGTCACAAGATATTTGAAAGCAGTTGAGAGGAAAAATGCCATTTGAAATCTTCCAAACCTTCGAATTATAGAAAAACTGTTGTTCTCAACTCAGCTCAAAAAATTTCATCGGAAGGAAATCTACAGAATATTAAATTAGATGATGTCATCCGGAAGGTTAGATCCGAACAATTGGGAAGAAATGACAGGGATGAGGATGATCTCGTCGATTTAATTCTGATGCAGAGAATGAACACAGCATACATAAAAGAATTGAGCAGCCATTTCACGTTTAAATTTTCAGTGCACACCAATTGGACATTGTTTCCAGAAGTGGGAAGATGGTAATGTACGATTGCTTCATTTGGATGCCACCAGGATTGTGTTTAGAAAACCAGAATTTGTCGATAAAAGAATTTTTTATTATGCTGGGATTATTCAAACAAAATTCAATGATAGAATTTTCCCAATCTTGGAGCTGTTAAATTGTCGACATAGGAGTTTGGTTGTCTAAATTCATTTTTTTTGCTGAAACACGTGGTAAAAGTTGCTTATTTTCTCGGAAGTTTTTGTTGATTTTAGTTCAGCTTTAATGAACGCTGTACTATTTTACTTCAACAAGACGAATTTTTAGGATTACCTTAACATGACAGTTAAGCCAGTCGAGCCATCCGATCACTCCGCGTTAACCGAGCTGTGCGCTCGGATAAAACGGATGATACCTACGTTGTGAGCAGACGAAGCAGATCTGCATAGCACCTTAGAGCAGATTCCTGGTTGTGAAAACGTCGAAAGAAACGATACTGAGGAATGGGTTCATGATGACGATTGTGATGAAGAACTTACAGACGATGAAATTGGCCAACTCGTAAATTCTGGGGGAGAGATCGCGGATGATATAGAAGACAGCGAGGCGGAAGTAAGTCTGGTAATCAGTCACAACGAAGGATCAAATTCGCTCGAACTAGTTCTCAAATACATCGAGGAACAGCCTGAAAGTACTGCAAGTGATCTCTCATTTATGAAACGATGGCGAGATATGGCAGCTAAAAAACGAATGAGCAGGTTGAAGCAGTGCTCTATCGCTGACCACGTTTGTAATACATAAGTATGTATGTACATAAGGCTTGTTACGCGAAAAATTAATCCACGTTCGTTAATTTTTCATTTCCTTATGTTAATGTGGCCAACCTCTTCAAATATACCAAAAATAAAAGGAAGTTTTCGAGTTTTTTATTTATTCCGTGTTATCCTTCCCACATTACCTCGGATAAACGAGAGTCTACTGTAACAGAGAAAAGTTGAAGAATTCTCTGATTTGACCATAGATATAAATACGTCTGATGGACAAGCTGTTGGTGAGAATACCATTTAAATGAGATAATAGTGATTAAGGGTTAAAATCATCATGGAAGATATAAAAGAGGCATCCTTTTATACATCAGTTGTGGGCCACATAAAAGAAATAGTGGCAGCGGCATTCAATTTCACCTCATTGACTTCAATTGCAATATGGTTTGAAAATCTCGTGATCCTGCTTGAATCATCGAGAGTCAGTCCATATGTAGAAACGGCAATGAAGAATCTTTTCGATATTTGTTGCCGTGAGGAAGGATATGAAAAAGAGTTTGAATATACTGAACCTCTTGAATCGAAACCACGAGATCCCCTTTATAAAATGAGTTCATTTTATGAAATATTCCAACTGAAATATAACAGCGTAAAACAAAAAATGGTAAATATTAAGTTATTAGTGACCAGCAGATATCGACCAGATTTTGGTGTCATTGTATTCATTGAGTCTTCCTGAACAACATTAGTGAAACCAACAGGTGGCGGTCTGTCTTAGTTTAGAAGATATGGGCCCCCAAATTTCCAAAAATGTTCCATCTTCACGTCACTTTTTTCACTATAAAAACACAAAAACACTGCTCCGATTTGATCTATAAATCACCCTCGAACATTCACATAACGATTCGAATAGTTTCATTTCAGGTAAATTCAATAATTAACGCAAAAACATCGAAATTCTAGACGTACCACGTAACCACACTTTCGAGGAAAAGCGCGCCGTTCTGCAAGGTAAGTTTGGCACTACCGCACTGTCAAAGACTTGGGGTTTGTTTATCTGTGCGCACGATTTGCCAAATGTCATATAAAATGATGGCGGGAATTACGTTTCTTAGCGCGATAATTGAAACTTTTAAGAATTTATAAGAAAACCAGGATATCGATATTTTATTTTATGATTACTTATACATATTTGGTTGATCTTCATTTCGTACATGGCAATTGCGATCTGGGTATGTCGCTATCTGCATACTTTATAAAGGATTTTTAATTTTAATTTTAATTAAGGTTAATATAATTCTTGGAAAAGCGCGCCATCGGCAACCCCTAACCTTCTATTTCTATTCTATCAATCAGTCGATGGTCAGCGTTTAAGTGGTCACAACTCTGGTTGATGTTGATAGTTAAAATGAAGTGGCAGGAAGTGTATAGAATCGCCGAATCGAGGCTTCTATTAGTGCAGTTTTGAATACAATGTGGAGTATTCAAAGAGGCAGTTAATTGCCCCACATGTGGGGAGAGCTGCTGTTTGAATATCTCCACATTGTATTATTCTTGTAGAAGGAGTCGGCGAATAAGCCGACCCAAAAAGAAGGCTCGGTTCGAAAAGTGCCAGTTCAATAGATCCGCCAGGGTTGGGACCTTTTTTAGATCCAGATTGGCCATCGAAATTTTTTTTTTAATTATTTCATTTTTTTGCCTTCACCCACATCCCAGGGTCTTAGCAATGGTTCAGAATTTGGGTCTATCCATTCCAACCATAATTGATTGGAACAATTATTGTAGAGAGGTAAGTACTTATATGACATAATGAGTTCGAAAACAACAAAAACTGTATTGAAATTTTTACAGGTGTGCTTGAAATGGACGGACCAAAGTTCTGAGCGACGAAAAATTGGAGGCCCTGGGACTGTGGTGGAAGTAGATGAGGCCAAATTTGGAAAGAGGAAATATAACCGTGGCAGAATCTGGGAAGGCCAATGGGTGTTTGGGGGAAGCGAGAGGGGAACCAAAAGGATCTTCCTGGTTCCAGTTCCTGATAGAATATCAGGAACACTCCTAAGTGTCATACAGGAACATGTGGAACCAGGGACGACAATTATGTCTGATTGCTGGAGGGCCTATAATATTCTGCAAAATTCAGAATATGGGCACCTCACAGTCAATCATTCAATGAATTTTGTGGACCCCGATTCAGGTGAGTCATATATTGGAGGAAACTGGTTTCAGTGTTATAACTTATTTTATATATTGTAGGAACCCACACCCAGAACATTGAAAGGTTGTGGAGAGACGTTCGACATGGTATTCCCAGGTTCGCCCGCTCAGAGCGGCATTTCCCCGGATATTTGGCTGAATTCCAATTTAAAAGGGAAATTCCGCTCTGTAGGAGAATAATTGAATTTTTGAAAGCTACAATTGAAGAATAATTTAAAACTATTCTTTGATTGTACCGTTCATATTTTCAATATATCACCTATTTCCTTTGTTCAAACTTGGTCTCATGTTTTTAAATTTTGTTTTTTTTCCCATTTTTTATTTATTTTTTTACCAGAATTTATTTTATGTTTTAAGAGATTATTTATTTTTATTCTGTTATGTTTTTGGAGATTGTTTTTATTTATGAGAATTGATTTTATTTTTTAACTTACGACTGACTGTGATATTTTATTTTTTATGTTATTTTAATTTTATATTATATATATAGGTACCCAATTTTGGTTTTTCATTGATTGCATTGATTTATGTTGATATTGCCTGTTCTGATTGAGCGAGTTGTCAATATGTTGAAATGTAAATTTGGATTTTAATCTTAACGCACTTGATGAACAGGTAATTTATTCAGATTTAAATATTATATAACTAACTACCTAAATTGAATTTTATACCTAACCTAACCTAACCTAACCTAACCTAACTACCTAAATTGAATTTTATATCTCTGAAAACTGGAAGCTTCAGGCAAGTGAAAGTTTTGGGTTATTTATCACCTAATAGTGTAATGGCAGAAAAATAAAGGAATGAAAGGTATATATAGTAGTATATATACCTTTCAAGAACATTCGAGAGCGATAAAAACTGTAAAAGGAATAAAACAAGGACCTGGTGCTGAGTGCTGCGGTGATAATATTGCAGCAGAAAAGCAGTGGAAAAAACTACCTCCTAAAAACAATAACTTCAAACGTGTAACTATAAAACGGATTTCAAAGAATTTTGAAACTTAAGATATTTCGTCGGTTAAAAAAAAGAACGGAAAAAATAATTCAGGCTTGAAAACATCAACGCTTTCTTTTTATGATAACGGACTTGTAAGAAATTTCAATTATTACGAAGAATGAAAAGAATACGGCAATTATGTTGTGGCGAAGATCAATTCCGGGATTTTCGGAGAAATTGAATTTAATGATTATAAAACACTTAAAGTATAATATTGAAAAATCAAGGTTATGGAAATATTTATAAAATTTTAAGTACGAATCAAACTTTCGCTATATTATACCATTGTGATGATTTTGTATCGGAGTTCTTCGAAGATTTGTCAGAAATTTCAGAGGATTCAATTCTTGTTCTGCCAATCATTATCGGAACTGTGTCCAGTAGAAACCACTGGGTATTGGCAATTGTAAATTTTTGAACAAAATACATTCCATTTGATGGATTCTAGAGGAAAATCGCGCAATACTGATTCACAGTTCCGAAATACATTTCTAAAATTTATCGATATCTACAATAATTTCAAAAAAACATTGTGGAAGAAGAATTTGAGTAGGTATAAAAGAAACGCCGCGTATTAAACAGAGGGATGGATTTAATTGCGGAGTATATGTGGTATACTTTGCTTGGGCTGTAATGAATGATATGAATCTACTCAAAATGGTAGACATAAATATTTATAGAAAATCTTCAAGGAAAACTAAATTGAAGAGTATCGATATATGTCAAAACGATTATTGTCTTGTTTGTGGGCATGAAATGTCCCAGGGATGCTCAACATAACATCAACGAATGTTTTCTTTGTGGAAAATATTTCAGAACTCAAAAGTGATGTCTATTAAGGGTATATTAAAAGCAAAATCATCTTATCCAAACTGACACTTGAACGTAAATATCAAAATAGGTGCCTGCCGATGTAACATGGGCTGCTCCTGTGAGGATTTTCATGAAAAAATAACAAATAATACCAAACTATTTAGAAACTCAGCACAACTGTCATTTAGCAAGATTAGATCAAGAGCAACAAGGTCACTTGAAATCGTACACATAACTTATGTGGACCTATTGATCCAGATACTTGGGATAATAAGAGGAAGGTATGTGTTAACCTTTCTTGATGACTGCACCTATTCCACTATGGTTTATTTGTTGCAAAATAAGTTTGAGGTTGCAGAATATTCGAACCAATATGTTCTAGAAGTTGAAGCATACCATAATTTAGTTTCCAAAATTAGATGTGACAATAGAACTGAGTATGTCAACAAATCTCTCCTGAATTGGTATAGGAATAGAGGAATCATCTTAGACGCAGCAGTACCTCATTATCCACAGCTCAATGGCAAAGCAGAGAGACTAAACAGAACCCTTATGGAGAAAGGCGAGGGCACTTATGTTTGATTCTGGCCTAAGTAAACAATTTTACTAGTGGGTGAGGCAGTTAGATTTTCAGCTCATTTCCTTAATAGATGCCCCACTGAAACTCTAGATGTGACACCATATGAAGAAATGGGGAAACAAGGTACCAAATTTTTCAAACTTGCATTTGTTTGGTTGCAGGACACATGGGGAAGGATATCTGAAGAAACTAGATTAAAGAAGTAATGAATATACTTTGGTTGGTTATTCCCCAACAGGTTATTGATTATGGGATAATGAAAGAGGTAAAGTAAAAGTACGAAGATAAGCAACGATGGCTACAAGCAATAAAAAAGTAGAACGAATCCTTGAAGAAAAACAACACTTGGGTATATGTAGATGAAAATAAGGTGAAAAACAAGAACATTTCATCAAGTAAGTGGCTGTTTGAAGTGAAAGACAATGGAAGGTACAAGGCAAGGCTGGTTGTACGAGGTTGTGGACAGAAATATGGGTACGATTACATGAAGACATTTATTCCAGTGGTGAATATGAATTCTCTGAGAATCCTTTTTGCCTTAGCAGCACATCATAACTATTTAATCAATAAATTCGATGTGAAATCTACATTTTTGCATGGGGAACTTACAGAGGACATTTATATGGATATACCTTAAGGATATTCGGAGTAGGGAAAGGTGTGTAAACTCACTAAATCTTTATATGGACTGAAGCAGGCACCATTAAAATGGAATAAAAACAATTACTAATTTCTTGAAATCAAATAGACTCAGGAATCTTAAAAGTGGAAACTTTATATTTACTAGTGATTCAGGTTCTCTTCTTCTTGCCATATATGTCGATGAAACAGGGGCGTAGTGACCGGTGTTCGGCGTGTTCGAAGAACACGGGCACGAGCCCCGTAGGGGCCTGGGCTTGGGACGACTATACTATTTTTTCTTGCAGAATAAATCCTTCATTTTGTACTAAAACCAACTAATCTCCGAAACTCTAGTTTAAATTATAATTTCATATTATCAGAAATATGATTGTTAGTAAATTCACGACTTCACACACAAATGAATCAATAATTCCTTATTTATATTCTTCTGGTGAAAATTGCTATTCTCGTAATCAATTTTGCGGCCTGGATAAATCGTACCGAACTCTTTGCACGAAGCGGGTCGTCATTCTGTTTAATGGATAATTACATTACATTAACATCACCAGATGATCGCTTTATTGGGGCGGCTTTTTTATGAGCGGCTTCTTTGATGTAGGATTCTTCATGTACATAGAGAAATTTTTTCTTGGACTAGGGGTAAAATGCGAAATCATTTCACTTCTATTCCTATTCTAGAGAAATAAGTACCTATTCGAATTTGAAACGACGTTGTGCTTGTGAGTGTTTAGAGTGAAAGTTCCCAAAATTCTTGACTTTTTTTAGTGTTTTTGAATTTCTTGACTTTAAGTGTTATTCAAGGTGAGTTCTATAATTCATCACGTGGCTGATTTTTTCGTTAGGCGCCTCTCTTAATATGAAAAAATGCGGGTCAGTCTTTGGGGATTGCTGATAGAATTGAAAACTAAGTGAATTGTGAATTTTATCGTCGAGTTATCAGATTATTTTCAAATAATTTTCGGTATATAATCAAGGATAAATGTTCGAATTGGAATTGGTCACTAACACTTCTTTATAAACCAAAAATAATTAGAAATAAAGAGCCTAATAGCTCGACGATATAATTCACAAGTTACTTCGTAACTTGTCTCAAGAAATCTTGCTAGAATTTTTTTAAAACGTTACTTTTGAGTAGGTATTCATATTTATTTATTGTAATCATGATCGAAAACCAAACTGATATTTGCCTATTTATGTTCTTGTAAAATGAGTTCATATAAGCATAAATTCGGTGCTCAAAAGCGTAAGGAGCTGGCAGAGTCGGAGGAAAAAAAGCGGAAGCTTCCAAAAATAACATCTTTTTTTAATGCTATACAAAGTACTTCGGTTGATTCGGCGGTTCCTGAAAAAAGTAGTACAACTAACACTCATCAGAGTAGGTCAATACAGAAGGTTTATTTAACATACCCACACACATTTTTACGTCTTGTTTTGATTTTAGTTGAAATTACCAAGCTTCCATTAGATTTCTCTAGTAAATCAGATAGCGAAATGGTAGAACCCAGGCGCGGATCCAGGGGGGGAACTGGGGGAACGTTCCCCCCCCAAATGGCCCTTGAACACTTGAAATTTTACTGACATACCGAGGGTAATATGTGAAATAATTACAAGATGGGTAAAAATTTAATTTGACTCAATTTCTGAAAGAACGATGTTGGAAGTACGAATAGGAAATGAAAATGCAATAAATTCAGAAACGATATAAATGTTGACCAATTTCAACTTCCCAAATGTGCCGCATTCAAGTCATAAATATATGTCGGGCGGCAGCATCTTCAAAGGCGCCGCAAATAGGTCATAAATATTACCGACTGTCGCGCTTACCCTGCTTACCCCTATACTATTTATTTTAATATGAAGTGCGGCTTCTTTGATCGGTTTCTTAGATCCTCAGGCGTTATCTCTGCTATTTCAGCAATTGTTTTTATATGCAATTCACCAATCAGAAATATGAACCCCAAGATGAGGGAAAAATATATAAATACAGTTTCAATTGAAAACAGTTTCAATTGAAAACTTTGAGTTATCAAAAGTCGACTGTATTTGTGTTTCTATTGGTGTGAATATTTTTTCTTCGATTAATCTAGTGTGATTTTTCGATTTCGCGAGTGACTTCGAATTAACGAAAGTTTATGATAATCTCCCGTTCGAATTATTGACTGTATTAGGAGTGTAGACGATCAGAAGTAGCAGTTGTTTTTTATTTGTTTGTACAATGGTAAGTAAATATTACATTTCATTGTTATTCATCTTATTAATGTTAAATGAATATAATTTGAGAATGCATTCAATAATGTTTCACAGGATGCTTTAATAACAGAAAATAATTATATTGAATTATTGATTCAACTTTTGGGTGATCATTCTCAGGAATCGAACCAATTTTTTTATTATAATCATACCTCAAACTTGCTTGTTGCGTTTCAAGACATGTTGAATCCAAATCTGCAATAAAAAATAGGTTTGTCCGCCTTAGGCAAACTGTTCGAACATGCTGTAAGTCCGGTGTTCCGCGTTGTATTTACTTTGGATTTGTTTTATTTTGCAGATATCGGGGTAAATAGTTACTTTGGTTCGATTCCGTTGATATTTTACTCGCATGCTTAAGTTAATGTTTGGTGTTACAGGCTAACAGAAAAGGACAAAAGCTCATTTCATCTTTCTTCACTAAACCTACAAAGAGACCCAGCGAGGACTCTGCTGCTATTGGGTTCGCGCCCCAAGAGGAAGATTTAACAGTGAAGAAAGTACGTCTCGATGAAGGGGAAGAAAATTCTCCTTCAGTTGTTAGAGAGTCTAGTGAATTAGAAGAAACTTCAGATTTGAATCCGTCCAATAAGGATAACCACCCTGACCCAGCCGAACCAAGTGGTCTTTCAGTTGACTTTCCTTCTACTTCGAAATTGAAACAAGCAGATTCTGGTCTTCCTTCGAGAGATATTGGCGATTACATAGGCCAAAATATAAGCGACTACACAAAAACTGTCCTTCTAGAAAATCCTTGGACTCCTCCTGACAACTACGAGTTTCCTCACTCAACAAGAACCGTCTCCGGTCAAGTGAAAAAAAATTTTCTTAGACCACACCATTTAAAAAAATATGATTGGTTGGTTTTGTCCTCATCAAAAAGGGGGCTTTTTTGTAAATACTGTCCATGGTTCACCAACCGCAACCAAGGAGGATTCTGCAAAAATGTTACCCTAAAGACTTTAGTTACGGTTCCTCTTACTAACTTCAAAAAGCTTACAGGGGCTGACGGTGTTCTCGAAAAGCACAGCATTCTCCAATACCATAAAGATGCAGTACTGGCTGGAAAGGTTTTTTTAAAAACCTATCACAACCCTAAGCACGACGTGAGCAACATTGTCAATGGCTACAGACTCAATTTGTCACAAGAAAATAGAAAAAGGCTGTTGCCTATTGTCAAGACTATAATAATGCTTGGTAGACAAAATATTCCCCTCAGAGGACATCGGGATGATGGAATAATTGAAGTCGGCAAAACACCATTACAGAATGAAGGTAACTTTAGAGCATTGCTTCGCTTCAGGGTCGATGCAGGTGACACTGATTTGGAAAGTCATTTGAAAAATTCTTCTAGTAGAGCAACCTACATCAGTAAATCCACGCAAAATGATATTATCGACTGCTGCAGATTAGAAATAACCGAATCAATCATCAATCGTATTTTGAAATCACTTTTTTTTCAATAATTTTCGATGAAACACCTGATATTTCAGGAAAAGAGCAGATCACCTTGGTTGTTAGATATATAAACGTGATAGACACCAGTAACAAATTTGAAATTAGGGAAGATTTTTTGACGTTTATTGATGCCTTCGGCTGCTTGCAATCTGCAAGGAAAAGAAAGGAACAAGTAAATTCTGACGAAAATGAAAGTGATGACTCTGACTCTGTCGATAAAGGTGGGCTTCGAAACAATTCAAGCTCAGACCAGGCAGTAGAGATACAAAGAAATGAGTTATCGTTGACAGGAAAATCCCTAGGCCAAATTGTTTTAGGCGAGCTACAAGCACTACAACTTCCTCTGGAGAAATGTGTAGGAATTGGAACGGATGGATGCACAGTTATGATATCAGACAACATGGGTGCTGTGAGAGAGATACAAAACACAGCCAAAAATGCAATAAGGACACCCTGCTACAACCATAAACTCAATTTGAGTATTTCTCAATGTGCTAAAATAACCAGCATTGAAAAAACTGTTTGTTTGATGAAGGAAGTGACGTCGTTCTTTTCGTTCCCTAAACGAGCTACAGTACTGAATACTCATATTGGAGGAAAACTCAAACGGCTCTGTGAAACAAGATGGGTTGAGAGACATGATGGGATTTTACAATTCGTGTCAACCCTGCCTTCTATAGTAAAAACCTTAGATGAAATAAGCGAGTGGAAGGATAAAACTTCCGCAGGTAAAGCAGCCATACTATCAGGGGCTTTGTGTGACTCAGAGTTCCTAGTAGGCTTGTTTTGTCTGAGTGATGTTTTGGCCCGTACTCTATCCTTAAGTACTCTTCTTCAAAAAGAGTCCCTTGATTTGGCAAAAGCTACTCAAGTAGTGAAATGTTTGATTAGTGATTTAGAGAAAAGAAGATCAGAGGCTAAATCACATTTTGAAAATATTTTCAGGGACATTGAGGAAATGGCTAAAACTCTGAATGTTGATATTAGAAAACCCAGAACTTGTGGCCGTCAAACCAAACGAGCAAATTATGAGATTCAAATCCCCGAGGACTATTTCAGGATTTCTTCATATGTACCACTCTTAGATAGTGTGTGTGCAGATTTGAACATGAGGTTTTCTTCAGATGTTTTGGACGCCTTCAAATTGCCATTATTACTACCTGAGTCCATCGTAAAATTGTCAGGTGTTGAGCTGGATGAAATTATTCATTGTATCATCAATAGGTTCTCCTCTTTGTTGAGTGGTAATAAGATCCTGGAAACTATGAAGTTGAAGGGAGAAATTAGCTTGTGGCAAGAAAAGTGGAAAAACGGAACAATGAACATTGGAGAAATCCCTCCAAGCATTTCAGCAATTGATGCTTTGAATGGCTGTGATAAGGACATTTACCCGACGATTCACATCCTTCTTCAAGTTTTATGTACATTGCCAGTAAGCAACGCTAGTGCAGAGAGATCGTTTTCTTCGTTGCGGCGTTTAAAGTCGTGGACCAGATCAACGATGGTTCAGAAGAGACTGGTTGGACTTGCACTTTTGCACATTCATCACGACATCATAGTTGAACCAAAAAATGTTATTGATCGTTTTGCAAAATCAAAAACTCACCGTCTATGTCTCTAATAGCATACTAGTGCAAATGGGATGCAATTTTTAATTCGCATTTATTTATTGCATTTCTTTGATCTACTTACCTCTGTGTTTACCTATTTTTGTTTCACTATTTGTGTTGTGAGTTGTTTTTAATGTACAAAGTAATTTTAAGAAATTCCCTGTTTTGAAATTGAAACTTTTCACCCTCTCAAATTGAAAATAAATAAAATCTTTTCAATCTTTCTTGTGTTATTTACTTAGTATAAAACATAACTGGTAACTGGTAATTCAAGATACTATGAGACATTTCCTGTTTATAAAATTTTCCATCTTTAGTACTCAGCTCAAATTTTCAAAAATCGAACTATGTGTAAGGTTGATGTTTAATGTCTATAAATACATTTTTCGAATATTTTTACACGTGGTGTTTTGATTGGGAGCTACTCAATTAAGTCAATTACCATTGCCCAAAAAGTACCTTTTGACTTATCAATATCCAAAAGTTCCCCCCCCAAATGTCGGACCTGGATCCGCGCCTGGTAGAACCTGAAGCTAATATTCGTCAAAATCTATCAGAACCTAATAATTTTAATGAAACAAAAATTGCTGCGAATAAAACTGACATTGAAACTGAAGTACCTCAAAGTGAAGAGCTCAATACTTTAGATGATAATAATATTACTGACACACCCTATCTCGGCGACAAAACGGAGTATTTGAAGAATGATAAAGGATATTATGATGATAGGAAGTTAACAAATGCCGAAAAAAGATTTTTGGTGGATACTGAACCATGTAGGCCATTGGGTCCCTTTCCCAATGATAGTAAAGGCAGAAAATTTTCAACCTTTTTTTATAACAAAACGAATAAATCCGGAATTAAAACCGAACGTTCGTGGTTATGCTATTCTAAAATTCTGGATAAATGTTACTGTCTACCCTGCTGGCTATTTGGACAAGCTGATGATACCATGGCGGTTGGTTATAATGACTGGACGCACCTTCAACAGGGAATAAACAGACATGAGGAAAAACTTTCGCATAACGAATCCTGTGCCATTTTTGACCATTGGAGGGGAAATAAAACTATCGATCAAGCAGTGGATGAAAATTTACGACAAGAAGTTTCTGCGTGGAGAAAGATTTTGGAACGAGTTATTGATGTAACCTTAACACTAGCTTCTTGTAACATGCCATTTAGGGGACATGATGAAAGCGAAAACTCCAAAAACCCTGGTGCTTTTATATCAATTATTAAATTACTATCAAAGTATGACCCAGTTTTGCAAAATTTGTTGGAACAAAGGAAAAAGAAATGGGTAACTTATTTAAGCCCAAGTACACAGAACGAAATAATTGTAATATTAGGCAATGCAATTAAACAGAACATTGTTACAAATATTAAAAATGCGCCTTTTTTTTCAGTTATAATTGATACTACCCAGGATATTGCAAAGATCGACCAATTAAGTATTATTATTCGATACGTTATCACAGATTACGTAGAAAATAAACCAGTGCAAATTAAAATCCACGAATCTTTTTTAGGGTTTATTCCAGTAACAGACCAAACTGGTGCGGCCCTTAGCAGTACTATTTTAGACATTTTAAGAGACAATGATATGCCCCTACAAAAGCTTCGTGGACAAGGGTATGATGGAGCTGCGAACATGAGCGGTTTATATAAAGGTGTTCAAGCTGAAATATCAAAACTATTGCCGTATGTACATTGCGCGGATCACAATTTAAATTTAATCCTTAATGACTCAGTCAAGGATGTTGAAGAAATAAGGAACTTTTACGACTTGATTCAAAATATATACGTATTTTTTGGCCACAGCATTAAACAATGGGCACTATTGCAAAGTGTAAACCAAAATAAATGTAAAATAACAATGAAAAAACTAGCACCTACTCGTTGGTCGTCAAGACATGATGCTTTAGAAGCTCTTCGTTTCAGATATGTTCATATATTAAAAGCTCTCTCGAACATGATATTAGTTTCTACTAATTCAACGGAAATCTCCGAGGCGAGGTCTTTAAAAAATCATTTGGAAAAATTTGAAACGATTGCTTTAATCATTATTGGAACAAATATTTTAAAAAAAGTGGACACTGTGTCTAAACTCTTACAACAAAAGGAGCAAAATATTGAGCAGGCATCCAATTTATTTCAGGCTTTGTATGAAAATATGAAACAAATGAGTAATGATTTCAATTCAATTATAACTGAAGCTATTCATTTAGCGAAGGAGTGGGGTACGACTACTGAATTCACAAAAGAGAATTTCCAAAAATTTTCTTTGACGAAACTAATAATCATCATCGTATTCAAACAGGTCAAGATTGGTTTAAAATTGTGTTTTATAGAACAATAGATATAATTATAGGTCAGATAAAAAACAGAAGTTCTGCACTTAATGACATCTATTCAAATTTTCGCGTAATATGCCCAGATACTTTACGTAATCCATCTGTTACTGACAAGGAATTATATGGAATGGGCCAGGTCCTCTACCTTAAATATCCAGATGATATTTCAGATACTATTTCATCGCAATTAATTTCTTTTAGAAATTGTTTTCGGACTAAATTAAATGCTGTTCATTCCATTTTGGAATTGTCTGAATTTATTCTGGTTCAGAACTATTCTTCTTGCTGCAGTTTTAATGAAATTTTAACAGCATGCAATATCTTTCTTACAATTCCTGTTTCAGTTGCCACTTCAGAAAGATCTTTTTCAAAATTAAAAATATTAAAAAAATATTTGAGAAGCACCATAGGCCAACAAAGGTTATCTGCTTTGTCAATTATTTCTATAGAAAATGAAGTTGCCCGAACATTAAATATAGCTAATATTGTGACAAATTTTGCAAATTCGAAAGCCCGCAAAAAAAAGTTTTGATTGCGTTTTGCTTTGTTCTCTTTTTTTGTGTTTATTATATTAATAATATATTTATATGTTAATTTGGTTTTAATATTATTTTGTTTTTTGTTTTCATTTTGCTTATAGTTGTTATTTGTTGTAGATGTTATTTTGTTGGTTGGTTATACAGTGGAACCTGAGTAATTGGGACCTGGATAAATGGGAAACCTGTATTATTGAGAGTTCAAATGAGGTCCCGGCACTTTCTCATCGAATTACCTCTATTAATGGAACTTTTTGAACCTGGTTAAAAGAGATTTGATTTCTAGGATTTTTTCGACATTTACCTCTACAATTGGGACATTGCAGCGCCATCCCCTGTATATATGAGACATTTTATCAGATTGCAGCAGGAATCGACACGTTCGCCTGCAAACATTTAAATTTCTTTCGCAGGTGGTTTGTTCTTCAGTATTATCTAAGGTTTGGAATCAAGACAAGGGAGTGAAAGCGTACAAAATGTCTAAAAGGAAATATAGCATCTGAAAAATTGAAGCTCTTATCAGATTATGATTGTGGAAAGTCGCGCGATGAACTCTGTACGGAGTATAAGATACCGAAGTCAACTCTGTGTAGAATAATTCAAAACAACGAGAAAATTCGGGCTCATTGTATTGACGGAAAAGGAAAAGGAAAGAATTCGCAAGTAAGCTCCATATTGTTAATTTTTCTGGCAGTAATGGATGGTTAGAGGGCTTTAAGAAAAGAAACGATATAGTATTCAGGAATATTTGTGGCGAGAGCAATTCTGTTAACAACAACGAATGTAATGAGTGGATACAAAACCTTCCAGTTTTATTGCACGATTATTCTCCCGATGATATATTCAACGCCGATGAAGCAGCCTTATTCTACAAGTGCCTACCAGTTAAAACTTTTACTTTCAAAGGTCAGCCTTGTCATGGTGGTAAATTAAGTAAAGAACGACTCACTGTACTTGTAAGTGCAAATATGTCTGGAACAGAAAAACTGCCACTTCTCTTAATTGGAAAATCTAAGAATCCAAGATGCTTCAAAGGTATTAAAACATTACCTGTTAATTATCGAAACAATAAAAAGGCATGGATGACATCTGATTTATTCGCAGATTGGTTAAAAAAAGTGAATGCCGATATGAGGGCTCAAAAAAGAAAGATTCTGATGTTTGTCGACAATTGCACAGCTCACACGAATATGCCCAAATTAGACTATGTTAAACTATTGTACTTACCCGCCAATACCACTAGTAAATTGCAGCCTATGGATCAGGGTATTATCAACAACTTTAAGGTTTACTATAGAAAGGAAGTTGTACAATATGTTCTTAAATCTATAAAAGACAATAAGAGCCTTATTAATGTTGATAATAATGTACAAAATAATGCAGTTCATAGTTATCTTCTTTATGCTAGTCTTATATTAAATGTTCTCAATAAAACAATCAAAACGTTAGAAGGAAATAATGTAACTATTTTAGATTTTTATGACATTATGACTGGTTTAAAGACTGAGGTAATTCGAAGAAAAAATGATAAGGATTTTTGCCATGAAACAAAAAAGGTATTAAATACTATTAGGTCTTCTCAAGAAGTTATTGAAAGAACTATCAATAACTTCATACTTTTTATTGATAAGGCTAATTTGTATTTAGAGAATTGGTTGAATTTCAATCAGAATAATTGGCTTTCTTTATTTAGCTGTTTGTCAATGAGGTCTTTGGTCACATTTGATCATTTTGAGAAAATTATAGATAATCTAAATTTGTATAGACCCAATATTTGTATGGACGATTTATATTCAGAATTAATAAATTTCAAAATAATTTATGAAAAAATATCAGAAGACAAAGATTTTTCTGAAATGAGTACTGGCCAAAAGTGGAGCCATTTATTAGTAAACACTTCAGAAAAATTTTGAAACATAACTAAAATTCTCTCATATCTTTTTTTTATCCCCGCCACCTCGGCACTTACTGAAAGAGTTTTTTCAGTAACGCTAACGATAAGTGGCGGGGCGATAGAAATAGAGCATCTATCAATTTGATAAAAAGTGAGCTCCTAATGTATTTTAATTTTACTTATGAATGTGGTGGGGCGTACGTAATTTTTAGAAACGATTGTAAATTGTTAAGTTGTGCGAGAAGTTCTAAAGAATATTTATTTTAAAAAATAAATAAATAAAATAATATTCATTTTTCTAAAATACGATTTAATATTCTTCACAAACCTGAATATACTTTATAGAATTCTGTGCAAGCTATGTAAAATTCTTCAAATTTTTCATTAATATGTTTATATTTCTCTGAACGTCTCTGTTATAAGTAAGGCAGTAAGTAGTTCTTATTCAAAACTCAAATATCAATATGAATCATGACGCTGGATGATGAAGATGTATCCGCTTGAGTTGAAGTGAAACAAAGTGAGTTGAACACCAGAGAAGAAGTATCAATTTAAATATTGTGCGGTCCAGCCGAGTTCTCCACTGTAGAATTTGGTAGAAAGTTTTCCTTCTGAGGTGTACGATGAATTCATAACTTGAAGATGCTTCTTCAAGTAATTCAGAATAAAAATAAGCATAAATATAAACAGATTACTCACCACGTCAAAGTTAATGCCTTTGCTGATACTGCAGCAATTGCTCACCTTCCTCCTGGAAAGAAAGGAAGAGATAAGTGAAATTATAAATATTACAGAAAAATATTGAATGCTGTTATGAAATTCTTAAAATATGGTTCACCATTTCCTTGAACAACAGAACTGAAGGTAAATTCTTTCCACCAAAATAAAATGAGAGCTTCAAATGATGGTTCTCAAGCTGAATGAATAACAGTGATAAAAAAGGTTTTCAAAATAAACACAGTTTTTGTACTGGGCCCAAAATATTCGATTTCACAATAATATACAGGGTGTCTACTCTTGAAGTGGCCAAACTTCAAGGCGGGGATCATACGAGTAATTTGCAACGAAACATATCATATAAAACATGGTCGGAATGTTGACGGTTAATCTTAATTTAACATTTCTTGATTTCACGAAATATTTAAAATTTTTTCCTCTAGAATGATCATTATTCAGTTTTCCTTGTAGTCTCATCAAACTTGATCACATATTCGGAAAGGGCAATGAATATTCTACAAGATAAGAGTGTCTGTGTGCAGAAAAAATTATTGTTGCGTACGTGGTAAGGAGATGAATATCACGATTCTGAAGTTAACAAAATTACTCCCATGGTTTTCTCGATGAAAAAATAATGATTATGCACACGTTTCCTTTTCACTGAAAAATACCTCATGCAGTGTTCTTTCGAATTACATATCAACTCTTCAGCTAGCTGCTCATCAACCGCCATAATATCATGGATTACCAGATAACAACGAATAAGTCTAAAAATAACGATCCTAAATTTGCTCCAATTCGAAGCTCTTCTATACCTATCTTATTTTAATGCCATTTTATGAAAATCATCAATTCATTTTTAATCGAGATAATAACGAAGAAATAAACCTCCTTCTTCAATACATTTAACCATAGTTTTCTTACCGAATCTACAACTCTGCAAAGTCTATAGCTATTGCTGTCCACGCTGCTATTCCTTTGACTTCCGTACGAAAGACAGCCAATTCAGGGAGCGTAGAGCAACACGAGTGGCAAGGTGAGGCAGGGAAGTGTAGTAATTACATTCCTGCGCTGTC
The DNA here is from genome assembly GCA_013421045.1 of Propylea japonica. NCBI lineage: Eukaryota > Metazoa > Arthropoda > Insecta > Coleoptera > Coccinellidae > Propylea > Propylea japonica. Next base: position 61,654,752 of record CM024240.1, read on the forward strand.
CACTTCCCTGCTGAATTCCCTGCTCCCAGCCGTGGAAGTGAGCTGAGTGTAATCGGGGTATAACGCATTTCCGCACAACACAATTTCATTCTGTTATGAGATCCGTCCAAGTCTGAAAGCGAATTAGATATACTTCATCTTTCAAAGTATTCTAGACATAAAAATCCAAAGGCTCCTGGGTGGCCATCTGACCGTACTCATTTGAAACCAGACATTTTAACTGTTAGACGTGGTACATTTCGTCCAATATGTCTATCAAGTTGCTCTAGATTGATCTGATTATGAATTCTTCAGTATTAAAGTGATCGATCGGTTAGTATAACTGCTCCTAAAAGTTCTCCTCTCATGTCTGCCAACCTCAAGTTGATACTAAACTCATGTTGAAAATGAAAAACAATAGCCATATAAGGGTTTTTTCTCGGCCATACAGGGTTGTTTCATAAATTAATCACACCTTATTTCGTATGGACCCCCACTCTCCTGAATTATTCTGGTACTACCCACAAAATGTAAGTCTGGTCTCAGCATCTACAGGTAACAGATGAATTGATGGTTTCCATAAAATTGCACTAAGATCTTCAAAATAGACCAAATTTAGGTTTGGAATTTTCAGACTTTTTCGTTGTTATCACGTTAGCCATGATATTATGGCAGGGAATGAGTAGCTAACACAAAAGTTGATATATAATAAATACACTGAATGAAGTATTTTTTACTGAAAAGAAAACGTGTGCATAATTATTGATATTTCATCGGAAAATGGGAATAGTTTTGTTAAGTTCAGAATTGTAATATTCATCTCTCACGAAAAGGACCTGAAGAAGTGCATAAATGGTTTACAACTGGACAGGCTGATTTCATGGTTCCATAGGTGGTGGCAATGACCTAATCCAGATAAATCGAAATAGATAATTTTCAACCACAAGATAGTAACTGTAACAGTAGAAAGTAGTAAAATAACTGAATAGCTCGGTGTAAAAATGCACAACAGAGCAAATATGAAACTTCAAACCAACCTCAATAAGGAGAAAACCATTGCTACAGCTGAACTCTTCAGATGCCTCACCAACAAAAACGAAGAAATCACTATAGAAAATGCAACAAAGATCAATTTGCAGACCAATTCTGGAATATTCTAATGTTTGGGACTCAGCACTGAGAAACCAAGAGGTGAATGAAAGAATTGCTCTAAGGACTATAACAAGACTGAGACATCAGCTCAATAGGTTACGTAATTCACCAAACCAACTTTTATACAGCATAACCCGAGGAAAAAACATTTTCACAACGTCTGAGGGAACTGGCGGATGTAAAAACTCAACGTTATTGTGACATTTGTAATAATATTTCTTGAGCTGGAGATATATTATTATTATTATTGAAAGAGAAGTTTCATAACGAAAAACAAATAATGAGCCACACAGACAATATCCAACTAATTCAATCTGTCATCCATTTCCGATTAAAATTTTAACATATGCCTGAAGATGACCCTATTATGAAAGGGTCGAATGTATGTAGCATTTCAATAAATGATACTTGTAGTGACTTGAAAGAAGTTTCATTTCCAATATCAAACTAGGACCAATATGGACAGCCTCATCTTCACTCACTGAAACAACTCTGATTCTTATAATGAATACTTTTTTTTTGCTACATATTACTGAATTCTACAGGGCTTAAGGACTCCAGTCGATGGCCTTTTTATGTGATCAATAAATAACTGTTATTATTTATATGTATTTGCATCAACATGACACCCTGAAATATATGTTTTCCAAGTTCTCTTCTTGTTCCTTCCTAAAATCGCTCTGGGATCGAATACAATTTATATTATTATTATAATTCATGGGTTTATGTTATCTTTTTATAATGGTATTTAGACCATCAAAATTGAACTGATGAAACTACATTATCAAATATCTAATACTACTTAATAAGATATTTATTCTGAGATGATTCTTCATTAGTTCTATATGTCTGTTATCTTAGACGTTTGACAGGTCTGGTCAACCCACACCTATAAGAACGAACTGTGACTGTATCATAAAGTGAGTCCAAACCAAGACTGAAAGCTTAAACAAGAGCTTTCTCTATTGATTTTTTAGTATAAACACTTTGGCATTTATACTTGAATATCAGCATCGAATCTTTGTGAAGTAGATTGAACAACTAAAGAATGCTCTACGTCTGTTTATACTAGATAGAGTGAAATAAAATGAATATGTAAATAGGCCTTAAATGTAATGTTTTCAATTTGTTTTCATAAAACTGGAATCGTCACTTTGATATTTAAGTATAGAAATTATCATATGCAATGCTACATTGTGTTGAAATGCTAGTATCATAGTAAGAGATGACTCAAATAATGATCGACTGTCAAATACTTAATCCTATGGCGTTTATGGAATCCGTAGATCTATAATTATTCTTATTAGGTCTATGATGGAAACTTACTCAATCACTAACCCAGATTACAAATTGACAGCTATTCAACTAATCATCTGTCAATTATAATATTTGTTTTGAAGAGTTTCGAGCTCCTGAGCTGTTCCAGTGCTTGTGCGCAACCGATGACAAGCCGTAGTTAGAGCTTTTGAGTTACTCAGGAGCACGAAACTCTTCAAAACAAATAGACTGAATTTGTAATCCGAGTTAGTGATCAACTTAGGTTCTGAAAAGGCCACTAAGCTGCTGACATTCATTTTGATGATCAGCAGCTTCTTACTGCAAGTTGTGACTTCTATTATAAAGTATATTGAACTTGATTGGACAACAGTATTAATGTTTTGGTAAGTATAAGTAATAGCAGAATAAATTTATATACAAATCTTACCCTCAGAAAGTGACAAGGGAATTTTTTTAATCACTGCCAGGAAATTTCTCTTATGCCACTATGCCCTTTATAAAGCGGTTTCCTTATAAAATTTTAAAAATACAATTTACACATAAATCCCTATTCTTTCCAAAAGGGACGGTGTTCAAGAATCTCCCAGATCATTCTTCATAAGAAGGTATTACTATCTCCCTAATTTGTGTTTGTAAGTTTGTTAATAGCAATAGTAATTCGAATATCATCGTCGCTGTTATGTTGTGGACATTTATGATGATCATTTTCGTTAATAAGCACAGTTTTCACTTAATCACTTTTCGGTTTAAATTTTACCCGCGGTTTTCAGTACAAAACACAGAACACTATAATTTTTCAAATTAGCATCCGACTCATTGGAGGTTAGAAGAAGCACAGACACCTGAAAGAAACAGAACATAGAGTTATAACACAGAACACCTCTTCGCATTGAAGTTCGATGCCTGTTCGATGCTCAAAAGCGTTATTAGGCCCTTTCTATTTGAGGCCGCATCACTTCCAAACTGATGCAGAATCAGTTGATGCGCTTTCTATTTGACAATGTTGTGATTTTGAACTGATGCGCATCACTTCCAACTGATGTTGCTTTCTGACAGAATCAGTTTAATTTCCACAATCACTTCAGTTCATCATAACAATAACATAACCTAACATTTTGGTGAAAGTTTACAATTTACTTCTAAACATAACAGAAAGTGAATTATTATCCTCGGTTTTCATTTCTAGTAATTAATAATTTATTTTACTTTTAGAATTTCCTTCCAAACTATCGTCTATGGTACTCTGATTTCAAACCTTATCGTTTTGTTGATTGTCATCCGAAAAAGGCATGTTCTATTTGTCAAAATCACTTCACTTCCAACTGAAGTGATTTCGGAAATTATTCAGGCAAATAGAAAGCTAGGATTCTTGTTATTTGATCTGTGATAAATCTATTACTTTCCAGTAATTTCCAGTTCTTAATTACGTTTTACTAATATCCTTGTTTATGTAACTCTAGTTGTCTAATGAAGTGTAGTTCGGGGAGTTATTTCACAGAGGGAGTTTTGGGCAACTTCACTATTTGCTTCTTCTCTTTGTTATATCCCCATCTTCGTCTACACTATTCAGCAACATTTGACTTTCTTAATTTGCGCGCAATGAATTCGTAGTAAAATTCAAATTGAATGTATAAATGGGCACATCTACAGTGACTTTATACAAGACAGTGGCGACACGCTCATGTCTTAATTTCTATTGGTAGTTGGATGTCTCGTAGTGAATTCCGCCATTAAGAGGCTAATTGTGTTTGTTTTCATTTGGAAACACAGAACAGAACAGCAGAATTAGTGTTCTGTGCACAGATCCATAGAAATTATAAATTGTTAGGTTAGTATCATAGAGATAATGAGAATTGTCTATGGTTAGTATCAAAGATGTACTCTATAATCTGTGGTTAGTATATCTATGCACCATAGAAACCACAGAACATAAAATATAAGAAGTGCTATCTGCCTACTAAACCCCTACAACACGCGTGACATTTGAAACGTCAAAAATAAATGGGGCGATTGGATTCTGAGGGGTGGTCGCTTTTTGTAAGAGAGAGGTTCTATGGTTTCGTCCCGAATTTTGACAATGCTCTGTGTTCCAGAAAGACAGAGAAAGAAGATAATATATATTTTTTATTTATTTTACTTGCTTTTCCTATTGTTTCGGAATTAAAAGGCAGATTTGAAAGAAAATATACATTATAAAAATAATTAAGGTAAGGTGGGGTAAGTGCAAAAATGGGGTAAATGCAACCAGTCAACCTAAAAAAAAAGTGGGAATATGTTTACCAATACGACTATCGCCATCTGAAAAAACACAACCAGATTGAACACGTGTCATAATCTCTCATTCCTCGCAGAAGCCGGTATCAGATTTTTAACCCTTTCTTTCCCAGGTTTCTTCAAGATATTCTGGTACGCTCAAAAAAATTATTTCCTGCGCAATACATCTTGATCCGAGAATAAAAACTCAAAATATACTATTTAAATTTTTTTAGAATGCGATTTGAAAGAAAATTTTTTTTGATGCCATATGGCATCAATGGGATTAAAACGTAATTAAAATAAATTTTTTTTATGAAACTCATATCAATAAACTTTTGCAACAACAATAGTAAACATTCTTTCTATATAACTAAAAATGGAAATATCAGGAAATTAATAATAATATTAAATATAACACAACTTATGACTTGAAATGGAAAAGCTTGAAACAGTTTCTATCTTTGGTCACGCAAAGAGCAATATCACACTTGGAAGCTTTTTTCGGAAGTCTGTGGTTTTTCGTGAAGGAAAGAGTGTGGCCAATGGAATATCGTCTTCATCTGTATCCAGTGTGGAATCAAGGTTTATATTGTCTTCTAGAACAGCGTTGATAGGAGATACGCTCATATCATGTAATAATTTTCCTACAGTTTCCACCTCATCATCATCATCTAACTCTTCAACATCAGAAACATCTCCCTCCAAAAGCAGTAGTAATTCAGCAGCCTCTTTTTCCGATAGTCCCACATACGAGTCCCACGACATCTGGAAAAATATAAAAAAAAATTATATTGAGATTCCCATTGACTCCAAATGAAGTCAAATATTGTTTGAGTCATAAAATTATTTTGATGAGATATTTTTGAGGAGAAAAGTTCCTATGGAATCACAAATAATGTATGAATATGCTTCATATTTTTTCAATCATAATTAACTTCAATACTTACGATTTCATCAACCTGAATAATCAAAAACTGAGCACAAATCACGTAACTTTGCAACGACACCAAATTTCAAATTGGATCTGGAGGAAAAAAAGAAGCACCACCTGGCACGCCGACGTATGTCGTAAAAACGAACTGAACATTAAGAATCTATCCTGGCAACAAACAAAACATCCCCATGCAAAATGTGAATGACGCCAAATGTAAGCAATGGGAAAGAGAGGGTTAAACACCATTTGCCGAACTCACGTGGATGAGTGCACTTACGCGCAAAACGTGTAATATAAATTTGGTTGTTTTTAGCGAAAAATTGAAGGTAAGTTTCCAAATTTATGCACGATGTCAGGGCGAGAGTGTGTCATTTAAGAATTGAATGAGTTGAAATATGGATCTCTAAGTATGTTTTGTATATTCGTATGATTGCACTTGCCCCGTCAAAAACAGACATTGGGGCAAGTGCAATCATATGTTGTCGGGAAAGTGCAATCATTTGGTTGCACTTTCCCGAACGTATATTTTTTTTCAGATGCTTAGAAATTATGAAAGAAAAACACAACGAGGTCGAAGTTATTCAAAACAAGTTCTTGCGGCCGCAATTGAAAGCGTTAAATCCAAAATATTGGGCATAAGAGCTGCGTCGAAGAAATTTTCTATACCATATAGCACACTACATTGCTATCTAACTGGTCGCCGTGGAAAAAAAAGCCAGACGGGAGGCCGCTGTACAGCACTAAGAAAAGAAGATGAAGAAGTATTAGTCGAATATTTGAAAACTTTGGAAAGAAGTGGTTTTGGCCTTTCACGTAAGGAACTTTTGGAGGTCATTCAACAATATGTGAATAGAAATAAAATTAAAACACCCTTTAAGAACGGACGTCCTGGAAAGGACTGGTTTATTCTATTTAGAAAGCGTAATCATCTGGCCATAAAGAAGCCACAGTCAGTTGAATATGTACGGAAAAGGCAAACTGATCCTTTCATAATAAGTGAGTATTTCAATTTGCTGAAGGCAACACTCCAACGATTAAGTTTGCTTGATAAACCACATCTAATATGGCATTTAGATGAAACAAGTATGTGTACTGATCCTAGTAAAACGAAGGTTGTAGGGGAAAAAGGGAAACCGTCGTCAAGAACTACAGGAGGTACCGGCAAAGAAAACTTTACCTGTTTGGTAGCTGCTAGTGCTAGTGGTGTAAAGGCTCCACCGCTGGTGATTTTTAAAGGTTTGAACCTATGGTCCAATTGGGTTCCCCAAAGCAAAGATAATAAATGCCCTAATATGACATTTGCGGCCAGCAAAAATGGTTGGATAACAAGTGAGATCTTCATCAATTTTCTGAAGAATAATATGATTTCTGCATTCACTGAAGAAAGACCTGTACTGGTTATTTACGACGGACATGCTACACATATAACGGAAGAAGTAATTGCATTCGCAAGAACTGAACATATGGAAATTTTAAAATTGCCAGCCCACACAAGCCACCTATTGCAACCCTTGGACATTTCTGTTTTCAAATCAGTAAAGGTATCTTGGGACGAACATTTGTGTGTTTGGCAACGAAAAAATCCAGGATGCCGTATTTCAAAAGCAGAATTCGCACTTCTTTTTGGCAAGATTTGGGCGAATTTGGATATAAATGTCATCAAAAGTGGTTTTAGAAAAGGAGGAATATTTCCTTTTAATAGGGAAGTAATTAGTCCTGAAACTTATGATCACGATATATGGTTAAAATACCAAAGATTTCAGCAACAAAACAATAACGGGTTGCTAGAAGATAGCACTCCGAATTCAGAACCTTCAGCAGAACAAAACAATAATGATACACAGGAGCAAAAGGATTCCTTTAAGAATATTTTATTAGACACAATACGCTCCAATAAAGTAGCTAATCAAGTCGTCAAACCAAGGAAAAAAATTTCATCTGGTGCTGAAGTATTGACATCTACGATGGCAAACGCAATTCTTGGTACTAAGAACATAAAAGAAAAAAAACAAACAAAAATAAGTGGTGCCAAGCAAATTGATATCATTCCTTGCACAAGTGGTGCTGTATTAAGGAGAAAACGGCAAGCAAAAACAAACCTAAATTATTCGTCTTCTGAATCATCAGAATATGAAGAACCAACTTACATCGACACTGATGATGACAAGGATTCTGAATCAAATAACTTGAGAGATAGCCAATCAATATCAAGTCGAATAAGGAATGTCAGAAATCACGATGAAGCAACTTTTCAAGAACATGAAAATATTTGTTCTGATGACTCAGAAGAGATGCCACTGAGCGAAATGAAAAAACTGTATGAAGACAAAAAAAATACTTAAGCAGAAATTCGTTTTGGCTTAAAAGATTCAGTAAAGTATGTATGTTTTCATTGGTTGAAGAATGTATTTTAGTTTTTCTTTTGAAGAGTTTCATACAAAGTTCAAAAATGTTGTTTTTTTTTACAGTGGTACTGTTTTTCGATTAAACGTATTGAAAAAATATTTACATGTTTATTTTGTTGGGTCCATTAGAAATGTGATGCTCTTTCCCGACTCTATTTTAACAAGGTTTATATGTGTAATTCAAAGTCCGATTGCACTTTCCCTCTCTCTTCGGGAAAGAGCAATCACCTGCACTAAAGAATTTATATAATTTTTTTCCAAAACTTGTAAGAGTTTTTTATATTTTGACTACTCTACCTAATACACAACCTTTTAATGAATATAAAAAAAAATTGAAGTATAATAATATGCTTATTTGACAAAGTTGTACACCACTGAAAAGACGGTACTAGAATTCCTGGTTGCATTTACCCCACCTTACCTTATTTTATTAGGCTCAATTGTACAGTACATAACTATTGAATGTTTTGAACTAACAAACATTCATGATCAACCACAGGTCTTACAATTTGAGTACAGTTGAAAAACTTCCGAGCAATCGTTGACAAATTTTGAAGCATTTGTTCATATAATACGTATAGAACATCAACACTTGTATTAAAAAAGTCATGTTAAGTCACTATAGGTAGTCACTACACAGTACACTGATTCATTCGGAAGGCAAAGATACATCCAAAAAGAGAATGATTACTAAAACCTTATTGGTTATCAAAGAAACACAAAATATAACTTCAATGTCCTCACAAATACTTTCATATTGGCAATATTTAAACAATTATTCTAACTTTTTCACTTCCTTCTTCGACTCAAACAAAACAACACACAAACAATAAAATGGCAGCATTGACATCCCATCCCATCCCATTTAAATTTGACATAACTTGGATTTAGCTCAGACATACGTCACTGCTTGGCTCAGTTGGCTCCGCCCCCAAAATAAATGGGGAGACGTATGTCCGTGTTGTAGATTTTACTTCTAGCGTTTCACCCCCCTGATAGAAACTTTGAATTTTAACCTCCAATATTCTGACATTAGCCTCTTAATGGCGGATTTCGGCTCCGTGTCGCCACTGTCTTGTATAAAGTCACTGTAGGCACATCTAAACCAGAGCTCCCTCTGTGAGCAAACTCTCCGAACTACACTTCATTGGACAACTAGAGTTACATAAACAAGGCTAACATTCAGTAGTTTCAGTACCTACTATTTTGATCTGCTAGTAGTGCTAGTCATCAAATAATTTTTTGACAATATACTTGACCAGATTTAATGGAAAACTTTATTTTTAGTAGATTTCTCGATATTTCATTGAATGTTTAGTAGGTAGAAATCTGTTACTAGTGTCGGCAGTTACAGAAGTCTACTGGGAACAATTTTGTGATTTCTACTGAGGCCTCCTCAAACATCCACATTTCTTTTGAAACACTAGAAAAGAGAAAAATGTTATTTGTATTAATTACTCAACTACTTATTATAAAAACAGCTACTGAGCAGTTAGAAAAAATGATTCTTACTTGTCCACATGCTCTAGCTGTAGAAATCTATTCAAAATTTCTTTCACCAGTTTTTTTCTTGGCAAATTATTTTTGTGCCCCAAGTTATTTTTAAAAGATAGAGCAAAACGTCCATCAACAGATGATTTGAGGAAAGCCTCTAATCCCTGAAAGCAGTCCTTATTGTAGAAAGCAATTAGAATATAGAACTCATACAATGATTGGAATTATGAGTAACCATAGTTTGAGAAATTTGTGAATTATACAATTTCAACAAACCTGTGGAAATAGACGACTAGATTTGAGGGTTTCTGTTGGAATAGGCTCCAATGTTTCTGGAGAAAAGTCTATTTTTCTTCTTTTTGCTAGAGTTCCCAGATTATTCTCTTGAACATCAGAGGATTCATTGAATAATTTCTCAATTTCTGATCCTGGAGAGAACTCTATTGACATAGACTGGTAAGATGACGTTGAAGGTGTTTCTGCTGTTATGGTTGAGAAACTTTCAATATTTGTATGATTAACCTGTAAGTAATAGAAAGAAAACATTTTTTACACCTAATTTCACAAGATTAATGAATTGAATTTATACTGAGTAATCTTTAGGGTTGCAGGTTTTTTTTACCTAAAGGGAATATTTTTCTACACTTTCATTCGTTTACTTAGATATTCTGTTTTTTTTGACATGAAAAATTAAAATTTTTATTCGAACAAAATGAGTGTGGGTGCATATCTACACATTTTATTTGGTAATTAGTAATAGCAGCTATTTTTTAAAATCATTTTCAAACTTAAGAGAAAATCCCCCCATTTTTCATAAAATTACATAATTAAATTGAATTTCATCACTGCAAAGTGACAATGAATTCATGATCAATGGAAAATTTATGTGTTCCTAAAAAAACTCATCATCTCATTACAATAAAAAATAATTTACTTCAGGAATTTCCAAGTTCAAAAGGTACTCTTGGTACTTTCTTTTTAATATTAGTCGAGGGCCTATTTTTGGAATTAATACCGATATTGTATCTTCATCCAACATTTTGAACGAAGTTTCATCTATTCCTTCATCTGAAAAGTGCAGCAATGAGTAAATTTTTGTGAACATCTATTTTGAATGAAATTTTCGAATTTGATGCGAAGAAGTTATTTTCAATTATTCAGTACCCACAAAAAATTATAATTTACTTTTTCTGTGAGTAAAACCGTAAAACTCACTATAAAAATAAGTGATTCAATTTGTTCGATTCAAACAAAACATATATTCAAAATTAAAAAAATGTGGTAATAATAACTTGACCGTTTACCTACTTCAAATCACACCAACGCGTACTGCGGAGTGCAGGAGCGGTAATGGAAACGAAACAGTGCATTGCAGGAAGTGGAAAGTTTTTCTTTTTACATTAAAGTGGTGAAGTACGCGGTAACCTTTTTTCATTATATCATAATAATTATTGACAGTCAGAATTTACATCCTATAAGTTAATTTGATATCAAAGTGCTTGAGAAAAAAAGATCGCCGGTAAAGTAAAGATGTTTGTTTTCTGGTCAAGAAAATAAGAGATCGATACCAAAAAGAATACACTGCTTCCTCTTCCTTCAGTTCGTTCCAGTTCTCGCTCCAACAGTACCGCTCTGTTGAGGGGGATGGGGGAATCCTTCAGCTTCAGATGGCGTGATGGGCGTGGTTTGAAAAGACCTTGATTCCCATTTCCCGCGCGTTTTTTGGCGTTTTTGAAATAAGCTAATAGTTTGAACATATTATCTGAAAGAATTTCAAATTTTCTGCAGGAACTATATAAGAGAAAGGTAATCATGTAGAATCAACAAATGACCTTGGGAAGACTTCAAACGCCGTATTGCGCATGCGGAAACAGCGTCATTTGTGCCTTAATGTTGCCAGATTGTGTACAAATCTAAATCTTAAATTTGTTTTGATTATAGAATAAATTTGCATAAAGCAACAGAAATGAAGTAACAGAAAATAAATCTATCCGGCAAATTCAAAAATTGAGTTCGTACTTTGAATTAAATTGAGTAAAAATTACATGAATTATTGATATTATTTTTTTTTGTTATTTATGTGAATATATTTCCCAGAGTTCAGTCAAAATCGAGTGACAGTTTTTATGCCTAAAGTAAAAAGCAATTGAAAAATCGAAGTTTCAACCTGACGAAATAGGTAATGTTTTTTATTTATTCATTAAAATATACAGGAACTAAAAATTATTTCTAAGGAGGTGAACTCGAACATTATGCCACAGGGTATTGAGCAGGAACTGTAATGATAAATTCTTTGAAAACTTGGGTCTTCTGGAATTGATTCCTCCAAACAAAATCATGTAGGTACGACGTGAATAATGCCTCCGAAGTACCGAATTGTCTTCGAAGCTTCCTTTTTGCTCTCATCCACATATTTTCTACACTTTGTGTATGACTATCAGGGTCATCAGGATCAACAAAGTTTTCTTCGTGTATGACCACCTGATGTTCATACATTCCTCCACCTATGTTCGATATGTTGTTGTAGGCCCTCCATCCATCAGAAACAATTATTGTTTCAGGTAAAATGTGCCTATAAATGAATCAATAATCATAAATAATGTATAAGTTGTATATTAAAAAACTCAAATGGGGTTCTGGTGAAGAAAAAGGTATTGAAAAAAAAACTAAAAAAAAATTTTCAACATAATGCCAATTCATGGCCATCTACTTAATGTACATGCAATTTGAGTAGCAAGATTTGTTTTATTTTTACCTCATGCACTACATATTGATATGATATATTGATACTCAATACATATATACTGGCCATTACCTATGTCTATTCGCAAAATACTACATGCTACAAGCAGCAAATCCCTATCAAATATGATTAAAGCGAAGCAGTTCAAAATAATACCTCTCAATTACTGCAGCCAATGTTGCCTCAGTTCTATCGGGCACTTCAACCAAGAAACATTTTTTTGTCCCCCGTTCAATTCCTCCAAACACCCAATGGCCATCTATCCATCTTCCTCGATGATATTTTCTGTGGAAGAATTTAGACTCATCTATCTCGACAGTTTTTGATGTGCCATCTTCGTGGAGGCCTCCAATAGCGATTTCATTTTGCAGGAAGTAGGTTTCGCATACTTCTCGGCAGAAGTTGTACCAGTCGACAACTGTATGGCCATCTCCTATGTCGGCTTCTATTGAAATTAAATCCTGTGGGTACTCAAGGGCCCATCCATACACAAGGATCAATATTTTTGAAAGAGTGAGCTTACTTTTTTCAAAAAATGACCCCTTTCGTAAACTCCTCGATACATTGCAATGTTTGCATGTCCAGTGATACCCATCAGCCACTAATCGGGCATTTCGGCTACACGTCATGGGCACCGAACAGAACTCACATATAAGTAGTTCCTTATTAATTTTCTCTTCGCACACCAAATAATTCCGGCAAGAGGAGTTTCGAATGTTTCGAAAGTTTTTGCACTACAAGACTCTCTTGGAGTTGGTGAGTTATATTTTCCTACTGGATGATTTAAATTCTTTTTTAATGCTGTTTGATTCAGCGATACAGGAGAACACTGTATCTTTGTATGTTTTCTTCTGGAACCATCCATTGTGGTCATATTGACTCTACCACACTTGGTGCCACCAGTCACCTTGAACAGGAGTAAAGATTTCAACTGGACGCCAAGTAGGAGTGAAATCCAAGAGAGTTTTTTCTTTCACGCTGAGGTGTGTCGTTTCAGTATATTAATTCATTTAACATATTTATATGTTCTCTTAATTGAATCATTAAGAATGAGGAAAAATTATTCCAAATTGCTCCTTTGATGCTGAATTCTAATAAGGTTTCCCTATAAAAAAATATGTAAAATATTTTAAGAAAATATTATATCTCAGGTACCTGTGTTTAGCATTGAATATTTTATAAATTAAAATTTTCAGATTGTTTAAAAAATATTTATGATTTCTATATCACTTTGTTTTTGTGCTTTTCAGACAGTGGAAGATGTAAAAAACCTGTTAACAAAACGAAAACAAAAGTTAGCTTTGGCTAACTCAACTCTACAACCTATTGGTGCAATTATTGGACCCCTAACTATGGCCACAGAATACCTGGTTTATATTGGTGACGTTTTTTACACTTTTGACTCTTTGATTAGGGGGATTGAAATATTATTCAAAAGTTTTCATTTCATTCCATTTTTCAAGCTATACTCAATTTCCTTGTTTTAAAAGTATTTCAAGTGATACAAAATTTTGTTATATTTGTTAGTATGAAAATTTATATTTATTTTGTTATGTATTTTAATTAAGAAATACAGACTGATTACAATAAAGAATGTTTTATTTTGACTACCAGTGAAAATGGCTTATTAATAAGTTAGTTCTAAATTCCTTAATACATAATTCAATAGCTTGGACTGAAAAAGAATAATATGCTCAACTAATTCATTTTAAATATTTTGTAATGCTACAGTTTCATTATGTATAATGAGGAATAATTTTTTACAGACATACATTTGGACTGAAAAATTTGTTCATTACATACAATTTTACAGATTTACTGGATTAATTATACTAAACTAATCGGATATTCAAGTTATACCACCAGCGTCTAGTATCAAACTGGATGGTTTCTTAAATTTATTGAACAGAATGATGAAGGCTATACAACCAATTAATTAATTTTAAATACCTGGCCTATAGAAACAATCTGCTGGATATTCTGAGTGAATAGAACCGTCTACTTAACTTTATATGACCGTCATATAAAAACAATAGTCCTTGATTGTTTAGGCTAGTGAACTAGGATATTGAATATTACTCAACTTTCCATTAGAATTTAGTAGCTTCTGTTTATTTGAATGAAGTATTCTGCTTCAGATATAGTTAATAAAGCGTTCATTTGTCCCACCGAGTATCAGAAATTCATATAACAGATATATGAATTTCTGATATCCAGTATAGGATTTTTTTTCAGTGTATGTGTACGCTCAGTGGGCACATTCAGAATGTAAAAAATTCAGAATCATCATATCGACAATTGCAGCGTCAGTCAAGGTATATAGTAGTTCATTGAATTTTCATCATAAAGAGTACTTGACTGCACAAGTTAAGGGTATGGAGAGGGACATGATGAAACATCAATTGATCAGACGAAAACCTCTGAGTTACAAAAAAGAAAATGTAATGATTCCTTCATCAATAAAACAAAAACACTCCAAAATGTCAAATCAGATCCAACAGTACGGAAAATAAGATCTGAAAAATTAGCCCAGTTCGATAGAGACAGAAATGATTTACTAGATTTAGTGAAATTACAGGCCGACAAAAAGCATTTCTTCAGAGAATTATCATTTCCATTCCGTGCAATATTATTTAGTTCAGAACAAGTTAAAATCCTTCATGACTTATACCAAATCGAATCTGGGGAAACTTTCATCCACTTTGATGCGACTGGATCAATTTTATTTTATTTTACAGTAGACTACACAAATGGTGTGAGCAAAGATATCTTTGCTCACACCATTTGTGTAGTCTACTGTAAAATAAAATTGATGAGTGTCTTTCCTTCATCGCGTTTTTCGTATGCAACAAATAGTTTTAACAGGTCTCTTTTTCAATTACACATAAAAATGGAACCACGTTTAGAATTAGTATTACTTTTATAAAAACTACTCAAGATATAATTACCGAAGAAAGTTCAATGTATTGCTATTGAG
Source organism: Propylea japonica (assembly GCA_013421045.1). Lineage (NCBI taxonomy): Eukaryota > Metazoa > Arthropoda > Insecta > Coleoptera > Coccinellidae > Propylea > Propylea japonica. The sequence continues at coordinate 61,669,970 of CM024240.1, forward strand.
TATATAATTGAAATCAACCAAAATTTCGTCTAGAAAAATTCACCACATTTTTGTTAATCGACTGCAAAAATTACTGTTACATATATGTAACGCTAGGATAAAGTGAAGGCATTTTCTGAAAATTTGTTCCGTAGTTGGTTTTTATGACGAATATTATCGATACAATTTCCTCACAAAAAAATACGTTGATCTTCACGATATTGGCTCTGAAATATGCTGAAAGTTTAAATCTCATTGTTTTATACATATTTTTTCGACCTATATCAAGGAAAAACCCACGGGTAAGTACAGCTGATGAATTTATATATGGAAAATCCACTGCACCTTTGGTGACGATGTTGAGGGAATTACCTAAATATGAAAAACGTATGCCATATAAACAAATACAGACAATTTATTTACAAGCGAAACATTACTACGTGATATGCGAGATTTTGGTATCTTCGTCATAGGGACAGTGAGGGATAATCGTTTGCCAAAAGGAATCCCACTGCCTGGAAAATAAAGTTTGCGCAAGAAACTTAGAGGTGAACATTACTCCAATTTGGACAAATCGGGAATAATCTTCGTTCGATGGATTGACAATAATATAGTCACCGTAGCGCCGACTTGTTTCGGAGTCGAATCAATCTCGTCTGTAAGAAGATTTTGTCGCAGTGAAAAAAAATGGTTCAAGTTCCGCGCCCTAGTCTAATTGGAAAATATAATATCTCAATGGGATAATTTTCAATGTTCCGACGTTTCGGAGGCGAGTTCCTCCTTCTTTAGGGCTAAAAGACAAAAAGGACATTTAACAAAACAATCACAAAGACAGCCTCTGATGTTTGTGATGATGTTATCAAATATTTGAACCCATATTCAACTAGCGTTACATATACGTAACACCATTTTTTCCAAAAACCATACATTTTTCAACCAGAAAATGAGTTGTTTTTGTCTTGTATATTATAATAAAGTGTTTTCATTGGATTCAAACATATTTTTTCTGAAAAAATTGAAATTCAGGTTATTAAGGGTTAAAGGCAAAAAAGAGTTTATTTATATACGGGAGTAGTATTGTTGAAAACAAAAAGAATATTTCCTGCCTTTTCAATGATTTCTGCAGAGCATAATTCCAATGCGATTTTCAAATTGCTTCACGACTACAGGTATTTTTGCGAATAAGAGAAGAAATGGCCATTAATTTCTGGTTTTGTTAGAGACTTTAATTTTGCCTCGATTCATGCGGCTATCAAAGCATTCAATAGAATGACACTTTCAGAATATTTGGACTTATGCTATGTTATTGCTGAAGGAAGTAATGTGAACAAGAATTCAATTTATATTCATCTTTGCTGCGCGCACTACATGAAAATGATTTGCATAGATGTTGATTTATTGGCCAAAAGTGAAAAACAAAAATATTTATTCAAAGAACTGATGGCTCTTTCAATTAATATAAACAATTTATTTGATTTGGACGATTGGTCGAGAAAGCCAAAAACAAATAGTTCACACTTCAGGGGTAGTTATGTGAAAAAATTAGATGAGGGGAGGAGAATAACTGTTGTGGAAGACGAAATGAGCCAGAAAAGTGATGCTGATATCATAATTAATGAAGAATCTTCTAAGAATGGGCCTGAAACGAATATATATATATATACGAAATGTATGAAGGAAATTGAATTGATAACATTATCTGCGAAACAAAGAGAGATTATCGCCAAAGAGACGATTCCACAGAGGAATTGTGAACTTTGGTGGGCAGAAAGGAAAAAAAGGATCACCTCTTGGTATTCCAACAAAATATGCAAATCCGGGATACTTTCAAAAAAAATATTGTGAAAGAAATCAGAAATCCAAATATTGTAAACTGTCCAGAAGTAATGAGAAGTTTGCCAGGGAAAAATATTGCGAGATCAAGAAAGTTGAATGTGAACCAAGTGGCTTGATTATCGACAAATATGATCAATTTCTGGCATGTTCTCCAGACGGTTTGATCTCTTTCGATGGGATCATAGAAATTAAATGCCAATTCAGTATCAGACACGAAAATCCAAATGATATGGAATTGAAATTCTTAGATGAATATCGCCAACTCAAATTCAATACTGATTATTATTATCAAATCCAGGGCTTATTGAATATTTGTGACAGGCAATGGTGTGATTTGGTTTTATTCACATTTAAAGGAGTAAATATCGTGAGGGTAAAAAGGAATAGAAAGTTCTGGGGAGAAGAGATGCTCCTGAAATTAAAATCTTTTTATTTTTTTGATTATTTGCCCTACATCATACAAGCGGATGTATATAATTTGGATTATTCAACAGACAGAAAATGGAGGACACTCAAAGATTTAGAATTTTTTTCCGAATGGGCTGGTAAAAGACAATACCTTCTATAAAAATATACCTGATCGCTGGCAAATAGAAAGTAAATCGAGAAAGCCACTTGAACGCAACTATGTTGTTGCATTTATTGAAAATGAGTCCTGTCCTGTACCTGAAATTGAAATTAGTGATTTCTTAAGTCTGAACCCCAAGAATTATTTGACAAGTTTCGTGATAGATAATTTATGTCTCATTGACTCAGAAAACAAATTCCAAAAATTGTGTGTTCAAATGGCAAGCAATATTTTTTCTGACAAATCGGACCCTAACAATAAATTGATTCAATGAGAACAATATTCATTTCGTTCTAATAATTCTCGACGTCAGAGCAAAAACGTTTTTGTTCTTGGATTCTTTGCGGAGAACAAAGATCGATGAAGAAGAAAAGAAACTCGAATATTTCCGGAAATTCAAAAAAATACTGCATGAAAGTCACGAAGATATTCAATCGTGGAGAATTGTAGATAAACAAATCAAATATCAAGATGATAATTTCAATTGTGGAATGTTTGTCATATATTATTTCCAGAAATACATTTCAGCAGAACCATTAAATGATAATGTTGACATCGATGAGTTACGAAACACTATTAAACGATTTTTCCTAAAAAATTCCTCCCCAATATGCATGATAGAAGCTTGTACTGCTCTGGATCAGTTGAATGTAATTTATATGTATGCAATAGTTGCAAAAAGAAAAATTCACATTTCATGTCTCACCAACAAGCTCGAACCTGAAAAAGAATTTATAAATGGTATATAAATGGCGTCCTGATAACGTTAATAAAAACAGCGGAAGGAGAGCTGGAAACGTCATCAACGAAAATATCGATTTGACAGCATGTGAACTACTGCGGAATAGTTCTACAACCTCTGTAGTCCGACAGAAATCAAATGTCAAAACCAGAGATGACATCAATGGTAAACAAACAAATGTCACAACCAAAGATTAAGGAGAAATAAAGATGGGAAACGAAGCGACTACGGTTACGCGAGCGCCATCTAGTGGTTCAATAGTAAACGTCCTGGTTAAAATAATATCATATGGGCCAGTTATAAAGGAAAAAACGAAAACTGAAATGATTCTATCCAACATTTATCTTGTTTATCTTGTGATGTGAGGTTATTTCTGAATTCGCCTTCGCTACAAGTGCCTTAAGCCCCATTTCGCACCAAGCCAGTCCAGTCCAGTCGAGTCAAGTCACTTCAGGATTGGAACTATTAACTTCGTTTAAAATCGTTTAAAACAAATGGAATGTGAAATCTAGTTTCATACTAGGCCCTAGTGTGAAACTAGATTTCACATTCCATTTGTTTTAAACGATTTTAAACGAAGTTAATAGTTTCAATCCTGAAGTCACTTGACTCGACTGGACTGGACTGGCTTGGTGCGAAATGGGGCTTACACAGGGCCGGACTGGGCAGGCGGGATACCGGGGAATTCCCCGGTGGGCCCCCTTATGTAGTCTGTGGGGGCCCTTGTCATAAACGGTGCTACTTAATAATGAAACATATTATAGATTTATTTCGGTTGATGGCTATACTAAAAAGGTGTTAGTTAAATTTTTTCATTTTCATAACCACATCTATTGATATGTTTCACCTATTATCTGTAGTTTACACTAAATCTGGAAATCCAAAAGATAGTTGGATGTAGTTTTGACGGAGCTGCCAACATGTCTGGTGAGTACGGAGGTTTGAGAGCACTACTAAAATCAGAATCGCCCAATATTATTTATGACTGGTGTTATGCCCACATTTTGAACTTGGTAGTCGCAGATGCTGTTCAGGTAAATTCTGTAATTAAATCCTACTTTGGGACAATGAATCGGGTTAGTGTTTTTGTCAGAATCTTACAAAAGAATGGCGGTGTGGGATGAGTATTCTAAAAGTAATAAAAGGTTAACAAAAATATGTGACACTCGATGGTGGAGTAAGGGCCAGGCTGTGCAAAAATTGCTCGGAATTGAACAAGGGGAATGTTATGAGGACGAACTATATTCAACTTTGCTGACTGTTCTGGAAAAAATTAAAACTTCTGGTAAATTTGATTCCAAGACTGTATCAGAAGCTTCAGCTTTTCAGAATTACTTTTGCAAGTATGATGCTGTTCTATTGTTCTTTACAATGAGCCACTGTTTTTCATACCTTACTCCAGCGTCCAAATACCTTCAAACCTATGGAATGGATCTAGTTCAATCATACAATATCTTCATGCATGCCAAGAGTGGTATTGAAAATGTTTTTGATAAATTTGAACATATGAAAAGCCAAACAGATAAATTCATTTCTTTTGTTAACAAACAATTGGAAGAAAAAGGACATGACATCAATATTGAAAAAAATTTTAGATCGAAAAGGCAATCACACAGAAATAAAATGTCAGGGGGATTGATGGCTGACTTTATTTTTGAAGATGCTTGTAAAAGGTTTGAAGTGGAAAAAAAACTTTCAATTGTTTGACCCAAAACATTTTCCTCGTAAGCAAGAAGATTTGTTAACATTTACGGAGGCTTTCACCACGATTTCTGAATTGTTAAATGTTGACAAACACGACCTGATTTCAGAATTGAGCTCTTTTTCTGCGATATTTTCAGAAATGATAAGAGATTCAAATATAAATTGTCGAGATACGTCTGATTCTTCTCGATGTCTGGGGTGCCTAAGCTGCTGTTATTTAATATTAAAAAAATGAACATGCATTCGTCTGCATATTTTAATATATATGTTGTTTATAAGTTCATGTTAACGTTATCATGTACGCAGGTCAAATGTGAGACGGTATTTTCTAAGTTAAAATTAATAAAATCCAGAATTCGTTCCACCGTTGCTCAGGAAACGCTGGGAGCACTAGTATTAATTAATGTGGAAAGTGATATTTTTGATAATATCGACAACGATGCAATAATAAATATTTTAAGCATGAACCATGTTTTTAAAAACATGCTCTAGCAAAAGAATGTTTCCTGACTGATTTTTTGAGTGACTATGTTTTCGTTTTGTTTTATTTAGACTGATAATTTCTGTTTGGTTATATTATATTTAATATTGAATTATACAATTCAACTTTGTTATATTTTATGCATGAACCATGTTTTTTAAAAACATGTTCTAGCCAAAGAATGTGTCCCGACTGATATTTTGAGAGTGTCTATGTTTTTGTTTTTAGTATTAAAGTATTTTATTCAAACGTATTGTATTTTAGTACTTTTTCCAAAATTTGATGTTGAATTTCGGGTTATAGATTATTCTGAAATTGACGAAAACCAATTCCTAGTCTCCAATGTTCGAACTCGACTATGGAACTCACATCTTAGCAAGATTGCTTTTCTACTTCTTTTTTCGGGTTCACCTTAAACTACGTGCCTCTGTCAGAATCCGAACCAGTACTCTGGTTCTGAGCCTCTGGGGCCCCCAACAAAATTTTTCCCGGTGGGCCCTACCATACCAGTCCGGCCCTGGGCTTACAGCCTTCGGTCTTTTGAATTTTGTTTATTTTCAACTGTCAAGATGGGTGTTCATTATTGTGTTGTTATGAACTGCAACAACAGTAAAAATAATAAACCAGGCATCACGTTATTTAATTTTCCAAAAGACATGAAACGGTAAGTTTTTGAATTCTTTTTGAAACTACTAAACCATTTTTTAAAATTTATTTACGTTGTGTCTCAGAGTTGAATTTTTTCTGGTGTGTTTTTCGTACATATTTTCACTCATGCCCAATATGCTTTGCCTCTTCTCTTACTTTGTTTTAATAACAATTAGTGTTGGGAATAATCGAGTACTTTCAATAACCGAGTACTCGATGATCGAGCGATCCAAATAACCGAGCGATAATCGAGCGATTTTTCGCTTGATACCCACCGAGCGATTTTTCGCCTGATCCCCACCCTCGATTATATTCGTAATCGGCCGAGTTGCAAGCGAATAAGCGATCATGCATTGCTAACGCTGTACGGCCTCTACATTTATTGCGTTGTGACTGTCCTCGAAATTGAAGCTCGCGTCACGCGTGTATATTATTGATAATTATTAATTATCATGGGATCAAAACAGAAGTCCGCTGTATGGAATTATTTCCATAAAAATAATGATAAAAAATTTGCGACTTGCAATATTTGTAGAAAAGTTTTGTCTTATTATGGCAGTACTACAAATTTGAAGCAGCATTTCCGTTATTAGATATGATGATTAGATGTATTTCAGTAAAAATTTTAATTTTGTTGATTTTTTCAGTTTTATAAACGAATACCTTAAAACATCTCTACATTTTATTGAGTTCAGACAATACTCGACAACCTCACATTCCCCAGTCATCACCCATTCACCAACTAATTTCTGTCTAATAAGAACTATCGGATGAGAATTCACTCAAAGATCGCGATTATATATGGTTAATGCCGGGCGAAAACACCGAATATCGGTCTTGTACTCAACCATTCAAATAACCGACACAGTCCGATTATCAAGATATCACTCGTCGCTCGAGAAATCGGATTGAATAACACATGACTCATATCGATTTCGAGTGACGAGCGGTTTTTTTGATAATCGAGTAGTGTGGATTATTTGAATAATCGAGTACTCGAGTGATTTTCTACTCGAGTGGTTCCAACACTAATAACAATGATAATATTCAATGATGATTTTCAAGGGCTCAAAAATGGTTGGAATTTTCTGGACGGCACGATTTAGATTTGGGCGCAAAACAATACAGTATATGTAGTGAGCATTTCTCCCCAGAGAAATTTGAATGTGAATTTCCACGGAGATTATTATTTCCTGACAGTATTCCACACATTGGCGGACCTCGATTGGATGTTCCTCCTGTGTCCAAAATTATAATTCATGAGAATATAATGATTGCTCCACCTCATTTTTTCTATGATTTTTTATTTGTATGTATATTCAATTTATTTTTTTACAAGAATTCTTTATTGGGGCTGTGATTTATCATATTTATACTTATATATTTTTGTTATTCAATAATAGGAATTCATTATATTTATATTTGTACATAATATATTTATTTGTTTCATTTATATATCTATAATTATGTCATATTTTTTATTTACCGAATAAAAAATTTCACAAAAAAATTTTTCTCTTTTATTATAATCTGTTCACTTATGAGATTATCTCCATATTGGTTTTTGGTATGAAAAATGAGTATAATATTATTTTTTATAATATTTTACTCATTTTTCATTGAATAGCTAGTATAATCCCGAAATTCTGCGTATGGGGAGAAACGGAAAACCTAGATTCAAAATTCCTGCTACATGTTGATTTCTTCTTTTCTTTATCTGTATTCAGCGCCATCTAACATCTCACTAGTAAAATCTGGGGCTAAAATGTGGTCGTTTTTTAGTACTAGCGTAGTAGGCGCGTTTCCCATCTTCGTCATCCCTTATCTTTGGTCACAACTCAAGAGATTGTCAAGCCCATAAATGACATCAATAGCGAACAAACAAATGCCACAACTCAAGGAATGGTTTCTACAATATTAAAATCAAATAAACAAAACTCAATTAATGAGACGGCTGACCACCACGGATTTCAGTTGGTGAAATCGAAAAGAAGAATAAAAATGAAACCCCACCTTGGAACAGAGGAAAATCTTGGCCTCAAGTACAAGAAAACAGTAGTAAGATTAAAACACCTGAGGATAAGAAGATACGGTTATTTCTAGGAAGAATTAAAGATCATGTTGAACCAGAAGCTATAAGAAAATACATAAGTGAAAATTTAAGATCAGATCTAGAAACAATAAGTGTGAAACATTTATCAATTAAACAACCCCAGAAGGACAAGAAATGTTTTCTGATTGGGGTGGAACCCCAGTACAAGGATAGAGTTTATGAGTCGGGATTTTGGCCGGCGGGAGTGGCCTTCTCAAGGTTTAACTTCAGACTGGGCCATCACTTGCTTCATGAAATAAACCAACAACCCTAGCATTTGAAAGATAAACAGACAGAGCTTTTGAGAATACTACACCTGAATACACAAGGTATTTCAAATAAAGTGGAAGCTCTAGAAGAATTGAATAATAACCTCAACATAGATGTCTTATGTGTCAGCGAACACTGGCTAAATAAGAATAATAAAAGCATGTATCAAATTAAAAATTACAATTTAGCTGCTTACACTAGAACCGAACATGTTCATGGAGGTGTTGGCATATTCGTCAAAGCAGATATAAAATACATAGAACTGGGTGAAATGAATCAACTCTCATGTGAAATGAATCATGAGATCACGGCGATATACCTACCTGACCAGAATTGCATTGTGGTGGTTTACTATACACCAAAGATGCCTAAAGAACCAGAACATTTCTGGTGTCAAATTGCTGAGTATATATTTTCAGCCTTCAATCCCAAGGTGGATGTTATTATATTGGGTGATTTCAATGTTGATTTCAGCAGCAAATCTGAGCAGGTGCTTGATGTTCCCAATATGTTTGAGAGCTTTGGATTACATAGGACCATATTTACATATACAAGAGAACATTATACAGGTAAGAGGTCTTGTATTGACAATATTTTTACAAATATTGAAAACTATCATGCAAAAACCTATGAGGCTAATATATCCGATCATTTAGCCCAACTAATAGATGTATTCACAAAACCGTTAAACGAAAAATCGTCAAAAATGATCAGAAAACTGTCTCCAGAGAATATTGAATGTTTAAGAAGAAATCTAGCAGCCGTGGATTGGGAGGTAATTTATAAAATATCTAATATAAATGAAAAGTGTGAAGAATGAACGGTGGTCGGCGACTATTTGCAGTATTGTAGTATTTTATTTTGATAATACAAAATCGTATTGGAAAATACACTAACAGAACTGAACTAAAACTCAAATACGGTCGCCGTTCTAACTTTTTTGATTTGATAATCATTCATTTATTTTTTATTTTTCTTGACGACCGCTTATTTGATTTAATTGTATAAAAGAACTGAAACATTTTCCACACCCCCGCCTGGTGCATGTTTTTCATGGAAATGGCTTGCACTATCATCAGTTCTTCTAACAGGTAACATAGCAACTTTTACCGCCGGCGCCGGTCTCTCAAGTATTCCATTGGTAGTCTGTACAGTTACACTTCTTACTTGGCCATCTTTTGAAGGCTTCACTGCTATAATTTTTCCCTTTGGACAGTTGCACCTGGGTAGTTGTTTATCACATATAATAACAATATCTCCATTTTTTATTGGATTAACTGCTTTCTGCCACTTCTTCCTCAAAAGTAGTTGTGGTAAGTATTCGGCTACGAATCGACGCCAACATTTATTAGCAAATTGTTCCCTGTACAAATAATTATACCTTAAAACAGTTGCATCATCATCCATTTGTCCAAGTGGTTTGTCGCCATTAGAGGAACCAATGAGGAAATGATTCGGTGTTATAGCTTCTGTAGTCTCACTATCTGTTTGTAGATATGTAAGTGGTCTTGAATTCACTATATTTTCAGCCGCAACAAGACAACTGAAGAGTAATTGGTCTGTTGGTTTTCTGGAAGGTAAGGCACTATAGAGGGAAATCTTCACAGCTTTGACGAGACGCTCCCATGCGCCACCCATATGAGGTGAAAGAGGGATGTTGAATTGGAAACTAATTTCTGGATTTACGAAAGAGTTTGCAATCAACTGAGGATCTATATTCTGTAATTCCTCTCTCAAAATTCTTTCAGTGGCTATGAAATTAGTTCCTCGGTCACAGTAGATATGGCGTGGTCGACCTCTACGATTCATAAAATTGGTGAAACAAAGTATGCAGCTATCAACATTCAATTTATAGGCTACTTCCAAATGTATTGCTCTAGTTGTTAGGCAGGTAAATAAAGCATCCCAACGTTTTTCAATTCTTCTTCCAACAGTTACATTAATTGGACCAAAATAATCCACTCCAGTATTTGTGAAGGGAGCAGTGAATGTTGCAAGACGGCATTCTGGTAAAGGTGCCATTTCAGGTTCTTTGGGTTGACAAAATTTCACCTTACAGTATTGACAACTATTTTTTATGTTGTTGACCACTCTTCTCAATTTTGGAATGAAGAATTTTTGCCTTATTTCATTCAAAACGACTTCCTGGTTCTGATAAAGAAATTTTTCATGATAGTTTTTCACAATAAGTGACGTCAGATAGCTATGTCTTGGTAAAATTATTGGTCTTTTTGTACTTAATTCAATATTTTTTGTTGCGTCAATTCTCCCTTTAACTCGAATCACACCATTTTCATCTAAATATGGAGACAATTTGAACAAACTACTAGATTTTATAACGATTGCTTGACCTGTCGTGGAAATTTTTTGTAATTCACTAATCTCTTCTGAATTAAATTGCTGTTGTGTCCAATGGATCAATTTGTTCTCAGCATTCAATAGTTCTTCAGACGTGAATGTTAATGGTCCATTATTGCCAAATACTTCTTTACGAACTCTAGCTAGTAATAACTTTATGAATCTATTCACATATGCTGTTGTTCTTAGAAGTCTGTTGTATTTGCTAAATCTTTCCATATTAATGACTGGTTCTTTAATCTGATAATGGATTATAAATTCATCTTCAATTTTCGGTTTTTCCGCTTTGAGTTCAATAGGCCATTTGAATAAAGGAATTCCGGACCCTGGAACCATCTGATCATATTTCCAAAGAAGTCCAATTCTGTACTGCCTTCCAATCTGAATGAGAGTATCATTTTGTAATTTACATGCTCGTTTCATCTCTTCATATTCAAATAATTTGACTTGCTGGACTCCTAAATTATCTATGTTGAAATAATTTTTGGAAGCTTCATAGCGATCTCGATTATTCATAAAATTTTCCTCGCAGCAAGAGATGTGAAAACTATGATTTTTAGTTTCATTACTTGTTCTTTGAAATGCAAATATAGACCATCCTAGTCTGCATTTGGCTGCTATAGGCTCCCCAAATTGTCCTTCCTTCACTCGAAGAGGTAATGCCAAATCCCAGTTGTCTAAACCAATTAAAAGTTGTGGATTCGCATTGTCATAATGTTGAATTGGTAAATTCCGAAGATGAGGATATTTTTGTTTGATCATGTTACTATTGACAGATTGCTTTGGTAAATTAAGATTTTTCACCGTTCTTGCTGTACGATAATGGAATATCTCTGCGTTTTCGAAATCACCAGATATTGATATTGAAACTTTTCTTGAGTTATTCTCAAATCGCTGCTGATCTCCAGTCCATTGTAGGCATAAGTTTTGTGGTGTACCTTCAAGATCAAGTTGTTTAGCAATATTTTCGTTCAGTAATGTAACAGAGGAACCTTCATCCATGAAAGCAAATGACGTCTTCACTTCGTTGTTGCCATTTCTCAATATTACTGGAACAATTCTGATTAGTATATTAGGGTTGCTGTTCTTGGAAATATTACATTCGCCCGAGAAAGTCACTGGAGTATTTTCAAGCGTTTCAACAGATGTTTCTGTTTGTGTATTCACGCTTTCTGGTTCTTTAGTTACCCTGACAGTGTCTTTATGAAGCATTGGGTGATGTTTTCCATTACAATAATTTTGTTTACATCTCACAGGATATTTGCATGGGAATCGGTGCTTCTTCAAGCAGAGTCTGCACAAATTCAAATCTTTTACAGCTTCCCATTTTTTTGTAACTGGATACTGAATTAATTCTTCACAAGTTGTAACAGATTTGCAGTCTCTCTTACAAATCCAACAATGATGAGATTCTGCCTGTCTTGACGAGTTGTGTATGTTCGTTCGCTCATTCCTTTGCAATTTATTTTGATCATTTGCGCTCAGTGTGGGAAGAGCAGTACAGACATTTACTGCTACTTCATACAACCAGTCTGCAAATTCACTCAATCCTTTGAATGTTTTCAAGGTACTTCTGTGCATTGCCCAATTAATTTTTATTTGAGAAGGTAATTTGGAAACCAATTCATGCATTAGTGTGGGGTTGTTGAGGTACTCACTTAGTTCAGCAGCTACCAAAGAAACACATAAATTCTTAACTGCCAAGGCATATTCTACTAATGTTTCCAATTTATCTGGTTTCGGGGCTGGTTTTCTCCGAATAAGATTAATATGAGCTTCAATTATTTGCTCTGGTCTTCCATAAAGAATTTCCAGTGTTGATATTATTTGAGGAACACATTCAGGAAGAATAAAAAACTGGATACACTTGATTTGGCCGCACCTTTCAACGATTTTTGTAGTCTTATTAAGTTTTCGTTGTTATCTAAACCACACAATTCAGTCGACCTATCGAAACTGCTTTTAAATAATGGCCAGTCATATGGATTCCCACTGAAAATTGGAAGTTCACTTGGAGTGCTTCTACGTGCTGCATATTGCTGAGCGGTAAGGAAGTTTCCATCAACCTTTGATTTTTCGGTTGATGTCAGTAATTTTGTTTCTTTCATTGGTGTAGAAATTTTGAACACTGCAGGATCTGGTGTTTGAACAGAGTCTTCAATTTTTAAAGACAACATCTTATTTTCAACGGGATCCGTTGTTAATATTTCTTCTTCGCTGTCATCAACTTCTTCAAGAAGTCTTCGCGCTTCCTGAGCTAACTTGCGCTCTTTTCGAAGGAATGAACTGCAGTTTTAGTTTGATTCTTGAAGAGCAAACGGATTTTGAACTTCTTCCTGAGGAATTACTTATACTAATTCTTGGTGTATGGATCGGTGCCATCTCCCGGGAATGATTTGGTGAACTGAATTTCGTGATTCCATTTTCAGCTTCACATTTTGGGCATTTCCAATTTTCATTTTCTGAGATGTCATCCGTGACGTTTACACATTCGTTACAACACCATTTTTTGCATTGGGTGCATTCCACCATCCTTTCTTCTCTATAAGGTTTACTGCAGACAGGGCAGAGATCATTATCATTTTTGGTTCCCTCAACTGCTGTTGAAGCCATTTCTTCGTGATCCAGAGTATAACTGCTTGCAATAACCAAATTATAATTTCCGTATTTGAGACTTTGTGAAGAATGGACGGTGGTCGGCGACTATTTGCAGTATTGTAGTATTTTATTTTGATAATACAAAATCGTATTGGAAAATACACTAACAGAACTGAACTAACTCAAATACGGTCGCCGTTCTAACTTTTTTGATTTGACAATCATTCATTTATTTTTTATTTTTCTTGACGACCGCTTATTTGATTTAATTGTATAAAAGAACTGAAACATTTTCCACAAAAAGTTCGACACGTTTCTCAACATATTCTGTCTACACTACAATAGTTCAATACCACTCCGATCAATATCCACAGTTCTTCTTCGCGAGTGACTGATTTTTATACAGATCAATCACATCAATATAGGAATAACGCATGCCAAATATGGTTGTGCTCCGACGAATACTTTTTGAGATAAAGTAATTTAATGATAGACAGAATATCCCATCAAATTCGCAAAATAATTCTGATAAATAATTTGTCCTCAATCGTTTATATTGTTTCGCGTCAATTCCATAAATTTCCATATCCCCATGTTCTTTTTTGCATGCTGTAATGAGATTCTATTATAAATTTTGGTTTTCGTCCGCGCGCCCCTGAGAACGGTCTGCGGTGGAACGTTGAGTTCAGTTTACACTGTTCCGATAACAGTCTGCCAACTTCACAGCAGTGATGTCTCTGACGTGTGAAAACATTGTTTTATTTGTATATAATCACCAATAAATCTCTCTCCTTCTCTCTCTCTCTACTCTGAAAGCCGAAAATCGATTTTGAATCATTTTGGGCTGATATGTGTTCTAATGTTGGTTTGAAATGGAATACCTGAATTCGAAATAGAATCAGTTAATAAGTTTTCAACGCCCCTCACTGTGGGCCCTAATGATTATAGTAAGAAAAATCATTTCTTATGAACGTATTACTCGAAAATTAGTACCCAAAATGAATGAATTATCGGAAATGAAAATATTATTATTATTTATATTATTTTTTCCGTATTAAAATAAAAATGCAAATTACCACGTCTTCTGAATAAATTTTCTACGTAAGCCCACCTGATTTTTCTTCTAATTTGTTGTGAAAAAATAATTCCTACTTAGATCTCGGAGGCTTATTGTGATCACCTCTTCGATAGATAACACGGTCCGGAAACTTTTTCCGCAAAAGATCAATAGTTTCGTATTTGTGTGGCACGTAGTGCCGTCTCGTTGAAAGTAAACGTTGTCCAGATACAAAATACGGTGTAATGATGTTTGTGGAATGCTTAATTCTAAAGAACGACGAGGAATGGACGAACCTGGGTTTCCTTCAACACTTTCGGCTACAGCAGCAATTAGGTCCGTTAATACAAATATGCTGGAATTGAATTGAATGAGTAAACTACAACAATATAACCCGGAAATTGTTGCCTTGGCAGAAACTTTCCTGCAATAAAAAGAAACAATATTGCTTATTACGATATTTTGAGGGATGATAGAGATGATGGCAGGGGGTGGCTAGCAATCATGATTAAAAAAACATTATAATAATAATAATAATAATATAATTGAACTTCAGATCAAAAGGCAGTGGGGAATGTCTAGTACCAGAACCATTCCGATTCTCATATCAACCACAGGAATTATTCCTAAGAGCCTCAAGACCAACCTCAAGGAGCTAGATTTGGATGAAAATCTTTACAAAGTGATGCAAAAAGCAGTACTCCTTGGTACTGCTAGAACGGTAAGGAAGTTTGTAGGTCACGATGGACACCAGGAACAACCATGGAGGGAAACATTGCAAGACCGACTACCAGGACATCTACAGAGAAATCCAGGACCAAGCGACGAAGGACGAACAACCCAGGGCCCAGGAGAAGAAGAACACCGAAGACCTCAGAGCTCAATCCCCCTGATACTTGCTATCCGGGATGAGTGAATGTTCCCTTTAGTAGGGAGTGTGATAGTTGATCGCTAGGGGGTGTGAGAAATCACACCCTTTCTACGCTAGTAGGCTCAAGTCTATAATATAATATATATAATAATAAACCCTCAGGGGCTCTGAAATGGTAAGTTCTAGAGTACGGGCTTAGCAAACCCGAGGTACCCGAGCTAAACCTGGCAGTAGGTATAAAATGCAACCCATAATGATGGTGCAATTAAGGAATAGGAATATTGAGTCGCTGCCTGAGGATCGTCAGGGCATGTCTGGAGCTGGCGCTGGACATGACAGCATGCGGGACGTCTGTGGCAGGGTGCTGAGGAGGCGGGCCCCTGTCATACAAAACACTACAGCTCAACAGGAAGAACCAAGGAGACAAACAACAGCAGTGTCACCCCCTACAGTGAGTGCTACGCAGGATCTTCAACCAGCGTTCACTCAAGCAGGGTTACCCAGAAGACGCATGAAATGGACAAGTTGTATGAAACGATCATGCGCATCTACTTTAAAATAACAAACATGGGTCAAGAACAAACTGGATACAGACAACGGTTATTCAATGAATTCAAGCGATGTTTTCCAGAGCTACAAGTAACTGAACAGAGGATAGCTGATCAGTATTGCGTAATCCTTAGAAACAAACTTATCTCAGAAGATAGGCTACAGGAAATTAAAAATGAAGTTGTGAATGAATTGAACATCGAAGAAACCGAACTAGAGAAGAACACACAACTTATGAAAACAGAGATCACAACAGCGAAACAACAAGAGAAGGAATTACAACAGAACTACAATTACCACTCCAAGAAAATGTCCGTACGAATGAAGAGATACAGACTGAACACATTCCATCTCAGGTTAATTCTTCGGACAATGAACGACAAGAACTGGTGGAACGTCTGCAATCAGCAATGTGCAGACTATTCATCGAATACAACGGCACCGATCCACTACCCAGGCTCAGATCATCCAAAAACTAGCGGTCATTCTCAAGATAATGAACACTGATGTCATACCAAAGTTCATCTCAATGGCAACACAACTGGAAACAATCCATCTTATCTTTTATTGTGCCACAACAACTGTAGTGGAAGTGCTAGGGATGAAGACCAAACCAAGACAGCACACAATTCAACCCTGTCCACAACCTCGCCTACCTCACTGGCAAAGAAGGCTGGAGGAAAAAGTTCAACGCTGTCGGTAGGACATAGGAAGGCTGACACAATATGAAAATGGAATAAGAATAATCAAGCTGAAATCGTTGGTAGAATCGATTACCTATCGAAATCGCAAGCACTCCAGCTATAAGGAAGAAAATACAACAGTTAAGCAGTGCATCGACACACTGAAACAAAAACTCAGTGTCTACTCCGGGAGATTACGAAGATATAAAGAGAGCAACAGGAGGAAGCAGGATAACATCTCCTTTGAAAACCCTGAGAAAAATTTCTACAGACATCTGGATGGAAAACAACAGAACTCCTCAAACATTTATCCGAATAAGGATGACATGGAGAAATTTTGGACCGAACAACTGTCAACGCCTACTTCTTACAACACAAATGCAGAGTGGATAAAAGACGAAGAGAAATCTCAAAACAACACCGAACAAATGTCCCTTACAGTCATAACACCACAAGAACTTTCGGAAATTTTCAAAGAAATGCACAACTGGAAATCACCTGGTCCAGACGGGCTCCACAGTTTCTGGCTGAAAAAATTTAACTGTTTACATAGTAATTTAACTAACGCAGTGAATGAAATTCTACGAGTTCCAGAAAGTATGCCCTCTTTCCTGACAGAGGGTGTAACTTATCTTCTGCCAAAAAATCACCAAAGTACAGACGTTCCAGCAACGTACAGGCCAGTGACTTGCCTGCCAACTATGTACAAGCTCATAACATCAGTAATCTCTTCGCGGATTTTTTCGAAAGTGTTTATGTTACACCGAATCTTGAGGCATACTCTGATGAAGACCGTGTGTTTGGTTCTTTCTTATTGGATAGAATCAACATTGATGCCGCAGACGTTGAACAAGCTTTGTTTTCTCTTAATCTTAATAAAAGTCCTGGGCCAGATTATATTCCCCCTCTGTTCATTCGTTCATGTGGTGCATCACTTGCTGAACCTTTGACCTTAATATTCCAAAAATCTCTTAAAACTGGAGTTTTCCCAAAACGTTGGAAGTTGGCATGTGTTGCTCCTGTCTTCAAAGCAGGTAGTAAGCTATCGGTGGAGAATTACAGGCCAATAAGTAAGCTTTCTATTTTTGCGAAATTATTTGAGTCCCTAATTTATTCTCACTTATTCCATCTTGTCAAATCTCAGATCATTCCCGAACAACACGGCTTTTTTAAGGGACGTTCTGTTGAAACGAACCTAGTAAACTTCACTGAGTATTTGCTGAATAGTCTGGATGAGGGAGTACAAGTAGACGTCATTTACACAGACTTTAGTAAGGTTTTCGACAAGGTATGTATTAATAGACTTCTTATAAGGTTGTATGAGGTTGGAGTCTGCGGGTCTCTCCTGCGGTGGTTTGAGTCTTATCTCAGGAATAGGTCACAATACGTGTCGGTAGAGGGTTTTGAGTCGCGGTTCATATTAGCTTCTTCCGGGGTACCTCAGGGGTCTCATTTAGGTCCATTGCTATTCATAATTTATATTAACCACATTATTAAAATATTTAATTTCTATTCATTAAAATCCGAGACCTCGGTGATTGCCTACGGCTCCAGAACGATCGCAACTCTTTTATGGAGTTCTGCGCAAATGCTAATCTATTCATAAATACAACTAAATGTCACGTGATTACTTTCTCGAGGAAGAGAAATCCCATAATATTTGAGTATTTGTTGCTGAGCTCACCGCTGATGCGTTCCAGTCATGTACGAGATCTGGGTGTTACCTTCGACTCCCACCTCAGATTTGACCTACACATCGATAACATTGTTGCAGCTTCCAGCGTGATGCTTGGTTTCATATTGAGGCAGAGTCGATCATTTTCCAATTATAGATCATTTATTTCGCTTTATTACGCTTACGTATTCAGCAAACTGAACTTTGCTTCGATTGTGTGGAATCCGCAGTATAAAATTTACATAGACCGAATAGAAAAGGTTCAAATGAAATTTCTGCGGTTTTTGGGTTCAAAGTGTGGTCTACGGTTGAATAGGGGGGATCCTGGTAATTATGGGATAAGGTTGAAACACTTCAAGATGGTCAGTTTGCAGAATCGCAGAATCATGGGTGACATACTCTTTGCCAATAAGTTGCTGACTAATCAGTTGGAATCGTCGTCACTCTTGTCAATGATTAACTTTAATGCTCCATTGAGGAGAGTCAGACAGCTGGAGACCTTTGTCTTGCCCTTGAGGCATACCAATGGCTCTAGGAATTCCCCCATTGTTCGGATGCTTAGTCGCTGTAATTGTTTTAAAGATTTGGTGGATGTAATCGGTCTGAGCCACAAAAATGTTAAGAAATGTTTGAGTTGCCATTTCCGGGAGACCCCTAATTGATAATGTTTTTTTTTCTTTTCTAGGTATAATTTAGTATAGTATTAATGATAAAATTGGTAACTTAGGAATTCAATATTTTTTTTTCTCTTTTTCTGTGTACCTTTTTTCAGATTATGTATTATGCACTTTCGTAAATTGGAAACTACATTGTGAACATTCTTTTGGGCATTAGTTTGCCTGTTTATGTTCTTTTTATGAATAAAAAAAATAAAATAAATTACACGTCGACTATACTCCCATTGCGAACGAAATAATATAATTGCATCGGAACAGAAAGGATGCTCCAGGGGTGCAATGGGATCCAAAGAACAACTGATTATCGACTCTATAATCTGCAACCAAGGCCATAAGAAGAGGAGGAATTTGTTCACGGCTTATCTTGACTACAAGAAAGCTTTCGACTCCATGCCGCATGAATGGCTCATAAAGTTCTAGAAATCTATAAAGTAGATCCGAGAATAGTGAGCTTTCTCAAAACAGTTATGTCAACTTGGCGCACTAACATCGAAATCAGCGGAACAGGCATAAGAACTGGCACAGTATCCATCAAGAGAGGAATTTTTCAGGGAGACTCTTTGAGTTCATTGTGGTTCGGCATGGCAATGAACGCGTTATCAAGTATTTTAAAATCCTCCAGAAAAGGATTCAATCTCAAAGGCAACACACGCAACATGTTGATAAACCACCTTTTATACGTCGATGACTTGAAACTGTTTGCAGCAAACAGTGACCAACTAGAGTGCCTACTACGACTTGTGGAGAAGTTTTCCAAAGACGTCAGCATGAACTTTGGACTGGACAAATGTCGTTCCTTAAATATAGCAGGAGGAAAAATCCAACAGACACCTCTCACCTTGTCTAGCGGAGAAGAAATTAAAGCAATGCTGTCAGGTGATCTATACAAATACCTAGGTATGAAACAATGTCAAAGGATAGACCAACGAGTGATGAAGGACGAACTAACAGCGGAGTTCACCAGAAGAATAAGGAGCGTTCTGAAAACGAAACTGAACAGCAGAAATCTCACAAAAGCTGTTAACACCTACGCTTGCTCAGTTCTCACCTACTCTTTCGGAATCGTAAAGTGGAGTAATACAGATCTCGATAATCTCCAACGGAAAATGAGAACACTGTGTACGAAGGCCAACAAACATCATCCTAAATGCTGTGTTGAAAGAACAACGATTCCAAGAACTCAAGGCGGGCAAGGCTTCGTGGACATGAAGAAAATGGCGGCTGAACTGATAAGCAACTTAAGAAATTACTTTGTAGACAAGTCAAACACATCAGACTTACATAAGATACTGATCGAAGCAGATGGTTCAACACCTCTATTATCAAGCGAACACCCTCATGAAAACACCACACAGACGGATAGTGATAAAATTCAAAGATGGAAAGAAAAACCCCTACATGGAAGACACCTGAACGAGGTCATCCAGGAAGGTTTTCTCCTTGCCATTCAAGACCAAGTAGCGCAAACCAAAAACTATCAGAAATATATCATGAAGGATAGAAGCCTCACAGACGATAAATGCCGCTACGGATGCCAAACATCAGAAACAATCCAACATATTACAGGAGACTGCCAAATGTTTGCTGGAAATGAATATAAGAGTCGACATGATGCAGTTTGTAAGATACTCCATCAGGAACTCGCCATCCAACTGAAGATGCTGCAATCCGAACCAATTCTATATTATAAGTATCAGCCTGAAGTTATACTGGAGAACCACCATTACACGTCAAAAATATGCTGAAAAAATATCGAAATATCGAGAGCTTGAACTTCAGATCAAAAGGCAGTGGGGAATGTCCAGTACCAGAACCATTCCGATTCTCATATCAACCACAGGAATTATTCCTAAGAGCCTCAAGTCCAACCTCAAGGAGCTAGATTTGGATGAAAACCTTTTTAAAGTAATGCAAAAAGCAGTACTTCTTGGTACTGCTAGAACGGTAAGGAAGTTTGTAGGTCACGATGGACACCAGGAACAACCATGGAGGGAAACCTGCAAAACCAACAACCACGACGTCAACCGAGAGATCCAGGACCAAGCAACGAAGGACGAACAACCCAAGACCCAGGAGAAGAAGAACACCGAAGACCTCAGAGCTCAATCCCCCCTGATACTTGCTATCCGGGATGAGTGAATGTTCCCCTTAGTAGGGAGTGTGATAGCCGATCGCTAGGGGGTGTGAAAAATCACACCCTTTCTACGCTAATAGGCACAAGTCGAAGGATAATAATAATAATTTATTAATCCTGTAGGACATAACAATGTATGTACAGGACAAGTCACAAATACAAAGATAATTCAGCCGTTATCAAACTTATCATTAAAATACTCATTCACATTATACAGGGTGTCCGGGGAATAACTGTACATACTCATACCAGAGGTAGAGTTGGACTAGCTGATTACGAATTTACTATAAAAAATTAATTTCTGGATTTCCCTAGAAATCTACAGGGTGATTTTCGAACTTCATGGAAATACTTACATCATCATAAAATCCAAACTGATTGACGGATATTATTGAAACTTGGGAGATTATTGGCACATGCTTAGGTCGAGTCAGAAAGATATCAATGATTTCATCATTCCAGGGCCGGACTCATTTATCTTCATTTAAAGTGTTCAGGGTTAACAAAACACTTTGTATTTCGAATTACAAATAATTGATTCGTTTTTCAGAAAGAAGCTAAATTATGCTTCAATTTGTGATATCGCTTAAAGTTGTCACATCAACAGTTATTTTTTTATGAATATTTGAATTCGGATAAAGTTCGAAAAATTGAATTTATGTACCTGAACAGGACTTAGCCATCTTGTAGAGGTCGAAAAAAATTATAAATTTTCTTAAAAAAGTCACTTAAGGTGAGAAAGATTATAATAATTTGTTGATATACTGGGTGGCCACCCCAGACGCGGATCTCATTGCGATGGGGTAAATGAAGGTATATTTCGAAAAAAAATTGGTGATTTGTATAGGGAATACATAAGCATATTTCAAAATATTTCGTATTTATACCGGGTGTTCATTGGAAGAAGTGTCACTTTGGTCTATATCTTTGTTGTCGAACACCCGGTATACATACGAATTATTTTGAAATATACTTATGTATACCCTATACAAATCACCAATTTTTTTTCGAAAAATACCTTCATTTACTCCATCGCAATGAGATCCGCGTCTGGGGTGGCCACCCAGTATATCAACAAATTTTTATAATCTTTCTCACCTTCGGCGACTTTTTAAGAAAATTTATAATTTTTTTCGACCTCCACAAGATGGCTAAGTCCTGTTCTGGTAAATAAATTCGATTTTTCGAACTTTATCCAAATTCAAAAATTCATAAAAACATAACTGTTGATGTGACAACTTTAAGCGATATCACAAATTGAAGCATAATTTAGCTTCTTTCTGAAAAACGAATCAATTATTTGTAATTCGAAATACAAAGTGTTTTTTAACCATGAACACTTTAAATGAAGATTAATGAGTCCGGCCCTGGAATGATGAAATCATTGATATCTTTCTGACTCGACCTTAGCATGTGCCAATAATCTCCCAAGTTTCAATAATATCCGTCAATCAGTTTGGATTAAATTATGATGTAAGTATTTCCATGAAGTTCGAAAATCACCCTGTAGATTTCTAGGGAAATCCAGAAATTAATTTTTTATAGTCAATTTGTAATCAGCTAGTCCAACTCTATCTCTGGTATGAGTATGTACAGTTATTCCCCGGACACCCTGTATAAGCACTTTTGTAAAAGTAAGGACTTAACAACTTTCTTGAAGTTTAATATATTGAGTGACTTAATAGTACTAGGCAGAAGGTTGAATATCTTAATACATTGGTACTTTGGTGACATTTGAAATTTTGATGTTCTGTGTATTGGAACTGACAACATATCCTTATTCCTAGTGTTATGGGAATGAAAGCTAGATATTTTTTAAAACTGTGCTCGTTCTCTTTAGCAAAATTGAACATTTCAATATAAAAATTGATGCCAATGTCAATATCCCATTCTCCACAAAAACGGGCCTGCAAGAGGATCTTGGAGGCACGTTGAATATCAAACGCAAAATTCTTTTTTAGATGATAAATACTCTACCATTGTCCGACGAATTACCCCATAACACGATATTATAAGAAAGGTGACTGAATACCAAACTATAATATACATTCATAAGTGAGTATAAGGGAAACAAATACCTGATTCGACTCAAAGCATAATAAGAGCTGTAGAGCTTTTTAAAAACTTCATCTACGTGTGAATCCCACCTTAAATGCCTATCGATGCAAATACCCAAAAACTTCGTGCAGTCTGTAATGAAGTTCAATTTATAACTGAGTTACTAGGTAATTGATCTTCATTTTAAAATAATTTATTCAAGTTTTCGTTTAAATTCGGGAATTTTTATTCCGTTCAGAATTAATTCACAACAATCAGGAAAAACCGTAGTCTTCATTTAATTTATCCGAGTTTTCATTTTGAATTCGTGAATTTTTTATTCCGTTCAGAATTAATTCAAAACAATCGAAAAAACCGAACATTTAGCGATTGATGTTGTTTTTCATACATAAAACATCGTAGAATCGTCCGCAAGAACAACGCCGATCGCCGATAACGCCGTTTTTTGCATATACGTACGATAAGCCAGTTTTAAGATGTTTTACCGAGGTACTCTCCTGCAAATTTTAACGTTTCTGCGCTACCTTTTCCACCCCCCTCCGGAAGATTATAAAGGCGAGGTTTCCCTACGTCGGTAATTAGTTCCGAATTTTTCGCTGACGTATACTTTTCCAAATTTTTCTAAGCTTATAAATTTTCGCGTTTTCTTTAAAGTGGGTGCAAGTGCAATTGAATTGTAAGTACCGAACCGATTTATTGCAGTCCTATTTTTTTTATTCCTCGTTGAGTCTACCTAAATAGCTGTTCCGTCAGATTCCTTAACAATACCTTTCCTAGTTTGTCCAGGTGCCTGCTATAATACGTTTGTCCGTATAACCGGTGCCTGTAGTTAGTCTGTCCAAGGCATTTGATAGTATCTCTTTCCAATTCATATTGGACAATGCTACAGTCTTGGCTTCAGGGGAATATTTCATGACTGGCTCAGAAGTTATCTTGAAGGTCGAGTTGCATCTGTTAGAGTCCAGAATTTTTCATCAAGAAAACACAGTTTTAAGTTGGGAGTGCCTCAAGGCTGTGTCTTGGGACCCCTCTTGTTTTTGCTATTTATTGACGATCTGCCTGAGAATTTGAAGAAGTTATTCATCAATAAGACTAAAATTAGCGAAGAACTACTTAAAATAATAAGAGCAATTTTGTTTGCTGATGATTTTTTCACTGGCCGTGGCTGCGGAAACTTTGGGAGAACTGCAGAGGTTATGCGATTTGTTAGTTTCGTTGCTTTGTTGAATGGTGTCATGCCAATGCTATTATGATAAATGTAAACAAGACTGAGTGCATTCTCTTTTCAATTTTGAAAAATGACAATGAACTTGTAGTCCGACATTCTGATTCTGTCATCACATCAAGGGACTTGTAACGTGGTTTTCTCTCGGCGAAACTTACCTCGAGCGCCAGCTATTCTTTTTTCTAATAAGGGAGAATAGCAAACCTACCAGGGCAGCTGCTAGTCAGAGACAGAGTTCGTCGTTATCTAGGATATTAGCGATAACAGAGAAAATCAGAAATAGAGCAAATTTACACAGTTTATTCAGATAGCGAAAAATAGTTATATAAAAATACAGTGAAATAAGACGCTATATGAAATCAATACAAAATATAAATTGGTCAGTCTTGTCTGACTGCGAGCACTTTCATAAGAAACAAATATTTTCCCGGTACGAGTCAGCCAGAATAGAAAGAAAGTTAAATTTAAACGGTTAATTCAAATATATATGATAAAATCAGGAAAACAGGAATAAAAGGGGTCAGTATAAGAGTACACTTGTCCGATATTCTTTCAGTCCTAGAATTCACCACGTTGTCTACCACTTTGCTTGTTTCTCGTATAAACAGGTTGGGGTTTGGCCAGGTGAAATTAGAGGGTTAAACAGGATATGTCGAACTTGCTGGGTCAGCAGTGGTTCGGCTATGCCGTTAGTCTGACCATGGGAATACTCGCCATGAGGGACAGACTAACTACAGGCCCTAAGGATCAGGACAGAGCAGGATTGTTATTCGGTTGAACGTACTATAGCATTGGTTTGCATCAGCCCTCCGGTCTGACCTTGGCCTGGACAGACTAACTACAGGCACCGGTTATACGGACAAACGTATTATAGCAGGCACCTGGACAAACTAGGAAAGGTATTGTTAAGGAATCTGACGGAACAGCTATTTAGGTAGACTCAACGAGGAATAAAAAAAATAGGACTGCAATAAATCGGTTCGGTACTTACAATTCAATTGCACTTGCACCCACTTTAAAGAAAACGCGAAAATTTATAAGCTTAGAAAAATTTGGAAAAGTATACGTCAGCGAAAAATTCGGAACTAATTACCGATGTAGGGAAACCTCGCCTTTTATAATCTTCCGGAGGGGGGTGGAAAAGGTAGGCGCAGAAACGTTAAAATTTGCAGGAGAGTACCTCGGTAAAACATCTTAAAACTGGCTTATCGTACGTATATGCAAAAAACGGCGTTATCGGCGATCGGCGTTGTTCTTGCGGACGATTCTACGATGTTTTATGTATGAAAAACAACATCAATCGCTAAATGTTCGGTTTTTTCGATTGTTTTGAATTAATTCTGAACGGAATAAAAATTCACGAATTCAAAATGAAAACTCGGATAAATTAAATGAAGACTACGGTTTTTTTCCTGATTGTTGTGAATTAATTCTGAACGGAATAAAAATTCCCGAATTTAAAACGAAAACTTGAATAAATTATTTTAAAATGAAGATCAATTACCTAGTAACTCAGTTATAAAATTGAACTTCATTACATCCCCCCTGCTACGGAAAGAAAATTCAATCAATAACAATTTGAATTTTCGCGGCTCCCAACTATCGCAACAAACAAGTCAACGAACTAATACGCCCCTGTGCTCGAAATCAGACTTACAATAATCATACAGCAGTAGTTCCTCTGGGTAACCAAGCAGGTCCAAGTCCAATTCGTAGTTCCATATTATGTGTCGGAGCGGAGTTGGTGTTCTGTGGTTGCTGCCGGCGCAGGACAGGTGTCATCGCTCAGCGCATTCGTCGCCGCCATTGTTGTTTACTTCTGTTGTTCTGTTGTTGCTGGTCGATGTGAACAGTGAATTAATTAGTAAATGTGCAAAGTGAACTGGCGATGGGGATAATAAGCCGAGGATTGTTCTTACACTTTATGTACAGTAAGTTTGTAGTTATAAGTATTTCTCGATGTGGTTCAAAAATAGTGCTTCTCAGATTCGCCCATGATGACTGGTGGTGAAAGCACTAGGACGGCCCCAGGTCAGGTTTGGATGTTCTCATTTCCCATGGTGGAGTCGACGTCGGCCCAGACAGATGATTTACAGGTGGGTAGTTCAGGTGGTTCTAACCATTTGATTCCAGTGAAATTTCTCCCATATTCTTCTGTTTTCCTGGCGAGTTTTCTTCGAGAAACTGTGTTTCCCATTTCCATAGACGGTTAAATAATGAACGGTAAAACAATAATGTCTGATTCGGAATGAAAACGGTATAATGGGTTGGACCCATTGGAATCATAAACGGATTTAACAGTTTTGAATTAGAAATAACCTTGTTTCATTCAACGGTATCAGTTCAGAAAACTATATCAGTCATGCAGAAAACGAAAACAAATATTCATTAAAAGCTTTAATACAACATTTCAGACAGTTTACCCAATTTGTTGTCGTTTTCAGGTAGAGAAAGAATTAAGATCAGACAAAATTACCAGGTACTGTTATGAAACTGTTACTATCATGTAGTAGGTTTTTTGAACGGTTTTCAGGTAGTGGTTGGACGGAAAATAAAACTGTTGGTTGGAAATGACGGTATAATGGTACATAATACTAATTTTTACGGTTTTCTTCTTCTTGACTTACGGTTTTCTTCTACCCAGGTTGCAGCGAGCTTTGTGTATCTGGGGCAGGCACGGAGAGCCAACTCCCTGCTGGTGGGAAGTCTCACTCTTCTGGAACCCCTGTGAGCCGGTTGCACCTGTTGGATTCTCGAAGCGGTCCCTCTTGGTCTGGACTGGGACGGAAGATTACGTTGAACAGCCACCTCCCTCTGGTAGGTGTGACAGGGACAGTTCCGGGTGAGGGTGCCTAGCAAACCACAACGGCTACAAAACAGTAACGGTGTTCCTGTGCAGTTGGCTCTGCTGTGTTCTCCTTGGCCACATTTCCAGCACATGCCAGGACGGAGTTCCAGGTACACATTGTGGCCCATGGTACCAACAGTACGGACTCTGGAAGGTAAGTTAATTCGGGGCTTTTTGGGAGTGAGAGGACGGGAGTTTAGATTATTACCTCTAGGTTTTTCCCAGGTGTCCACTTCCATAGGAACTGCTCCACGGTTTGATGTGGCGGTTTCCCCATCTTTGCTCATGCCGGACGGTTCACCCTGGTGGTGTTGCCCAGAAGTAGACGGTGAACCAGCTTGTTTGGCGGTTCCCAACGGCAGTGGAACTGTGTCGGCAGGAGGGGCACATTCATCTAGTTTCTTCTGTTGTTCACAGGTCAGTTCTAGCAGATGTTCACTGGCGAGATGCACTTCAGGGGTTGGTTCGTTGACAGGAGTCGGTTTGGAGATCAGTCGGCCTTCTAGATAGCATTCTGCGGTTTTCAGATTAATGCTGAAGTTGTAGTTTGACAGTGTGTCCATTCCCAGTATGACGTCCACTGGTAGGTCAGGAATTAGTAGGAATGTTAAGTCTGCCAGGGTATAATCGTCTATCCTGACTAGAGTGGTGTAGCGTTTAGGTGTGACGGTGGTCTTACCATTGGCTATCACTACAAAGTTATTGATCATAGGCTCTCCTTTTATTCCTCTCTCTTCCAAGTGCCCGGCCACTTTCTGGCTGCAGAAGCTCTTGGTGGCTCCGGTATCTATTAGTGCCTGGAAAGATTTACTAACTACATGAATGTCTATTAACGGACGATTTTCATTACAGACGGACGGTGACAGTGGAGTCAATGTCCCCAGAGATATGGTCGACCCCAATTCCACACCTCCATTTCTCGAACACGGACAGTCTCGGGAGAGAATATTCTCCCTCTGGCACCTGGAACAGAACAGTTTTCGGCGGTCTGCGACACTCTCGGCGCATGTGGCCGTATCCACCACAGCGGAAACATTGAGTCTGGTAAGAGACCCTCAAATTTCTTTCTTTCTGTCTGTCGGTCCGGTCCGGAGTTACAGAGGTCTCCGTCCGGTTGTCGGTGTCCAGCGAGCAATTGGCCTGATAGCGGTTTCGCTGCGGTGTGTTGTAAGTCAGATGCGGTTCATCAATGAGGCCAGGTTTGGAGGGTGGCCTGGTGTATTGGTTCATCTGCCATTGAACCAGTTCAACCACTTTTGCCTTCCGTAGGAGCTCATCATAAGTCCTAGTTTCTTGGAAGGCCAGGGCTTGTTGCAGAGACGGTAGTAACCTCTGTCTAATCAGACGGATCTGTTCCTCTTCGGACGGTCGGTTGCAGGATAATTTCTGGAACAGATTCTGCATTCTCGTAACATAGAGCAGAAGTTTCTCATCCGGGCCCTGCGTTCGCCTTTTTATTTCCTCAACAGATTTTCTTCGTAATTTACCGGTAGGAAAGCGTCCTTCAATTGGAATTTGAAGTCGTCCCAGTTTTGAAACGTTCCTCTACGGGGGATGAACCAATCCCGGGCGTCTTTCCTCAGGAGTTCGTATACAGAGTCGAACACCTGTCCTAGTGGTACTTTGCGTGACTCAGCCAGTCTTTCCACCTCATCGATGAAATCGGTGACACTTGTAGTGCCATCAAATGAAATTGTCCATTTGTACAGGGGAACTGACGGTGTTGAGGTAAATCGGGCTTCGGGTTCAGGTCGGTAATTGCCTTGTGCCAACGGTCTGAGGGGGTTTCTTGGCGGTATATTTGCCGGAAAAGATATCTACTGTAGTATTGCTCTACATGTCCTTCTGGTGTCATTTATAACTCGATCTAATATAGAATTTCTTTCAGGTGTGTGAGCTCGTGAGACTGCACCAGTGGACGGTGGACGGATGTCTTCCCCGATGTCAACAAGCGATGGTTGGACTCCTGCTGCTCGCTGGGGCTGAATAGGGGACACCCCAGGGGAAGGCGGGACCTCCAGGTCCAAGAGAGATCTCCCCTCTTGCTGCGAAGACGGTTGTTGAAGGCTGCCCTTATGAACTTCCTGCAACGCATCCAAGGCTCTGGCTGTAGCTCCTTTCAGCTGACTGACCAATTGTGATTGTGATTCATCAGTGGTGTCAATAAAGTTCAATCTTCCTTGAACGTGTTTTAGCCTTGTGAAAATGCGCGAATATTCGTTATCTGCATTGTCGTGGTTGAAGTGTTGAATTGATTCCACTAAATCAGTGAGTTTATTCTGGCATATCTCTATATCCAAGATAGGATCCATCCATGTCACAGACTGTAACGGGGTATTTGATTGAATGACCTGTCGTAGTAAGCATCGCTTAGGCATCACTGTGCCCGGCACTGTTTGTCCTCGGAGTTGGAGTTCGTAGGTTAACTCGTCACTCAATAGCCGATTCACATCCATGTTCACTATTGGCGGTTAAGTCTTTCCACGTAAAGTTCGGTTGTGCTCGATCAAAAGTATATTCAGTTCCCGGTTAACACTCACGAACTATCAACTATTTGTTCACTCGCACAGAATTCAAAGCTGTAAAGGAATTATCGATAGCAAGTACACAAGTAAACAGCAATGCCAGTTACAACCAGGCTAAAGTTCACAATTGGTTGTAGAAGCACATTATACCAGCAATAGTAAAGTTTATAATAGCTTACAGATCAAGATCATCAGATAAACCGCAAACCAATTAATCAGAATAGTTTAAAGCAAAGGTCAAGTCCATATAAATTTAAAATCCAACAACAACCGAAAATTCCACAATGTTCAAGTAGTAACCAGAAAATATAGCAGAGCTAAGGTGTACCAGAAGCGCAATAGCAATAGTCTAACTAGTCCACTGCTAAAAATGCACCAAAAGTCACACAGTTTACGAATGTCTGGTTTAAAACGACTCACTTGTGTAATAATCAGGTATCACTAAAATAGCAATAGTTCATAAATCGTTGACCGAAAAACACTGTCCCAGCAGTTCAATTCAATCGCACAGATAATAGTCAAAATATAAATATCGTAACAGTTAACAGACCAACCAGCAGGAATAAAACACCAAGTCTTTTATTTCATTCACCAATAAATGTTCAGGTCACGGGAGATAAAGAAAATGTTCAGTCTCAAGCACCAACTACAAATCCACCTACCTCGGAATATCCTGTAACTGCACAATTCGGTTTGTACCTGTATTGAAATCAAAGAAAGAAAAATCCAACATATCAAAAACAAGTTCAACACTGTTCAGAACTAAAACACTATCAGAAAAGAATTCAAGACTCATATCAGTTTCATAAATTGCAATAATTAAAACTCAGAACAATTTATTTCATTCACACAGGTTTCAAGGAGGGAAAGGTCAGAAATAACCTTGATGTGATGACAGAATCAGAATGTCGGACTACAAGTTCATTGTCATTTTTCAAAATTGAAAAGAGAATGCACTCAGTCTTGTTTACATTTATCATAATAGCATTGGCATGACACCATTCAACAAAGCAACGAACTAACAAATCGCATAACCTCTGCAGTTCTCCCAAAGTTTCCGCAGCCACGGCCAGTGAAAAATCATCAGCAAACAAAATTGCTCTTATTATTTTAAGTAGTTCTTCGCTAATTTTAGTCTTATTGATGAATAACTTCTTCAAATTCTCAGGCAGATCGTCAATAAATAGCAAAAACAAGAGGGGTCCCAAGACACAGCCTTGAGGCACTCCCAACTTAAAACTGTGTTTTCTTGATGAAAAATTCTGGACTCTAACAGATGCAACTCGACCTTCAAGATAACTTCTGAGCCAGTCATGAAATATTCCCCTGAAGCCAAGACTGTAGCATTTGTCCAATATGAATTGGAAAGAGATACTATCAAATGCCTTGGACAGATCAAAAAACAATCCGGCAACATCTGAAACCGTGCTGGGCAGAGGAAAGCAGTTGAAATTTGTCAAGGAACTTCATCATTTTATTGAACACCAGTCGCTCAAACAGTTTGGAAAACAACTGAGAATGGAAATACATCACCTTTTTGTGAACCGGAATAATAGTAGCCTTCTTGAGGAGATCAGGAAAAACCCCGGTGGTAACTGACATATTGACCAAATAAGCGAAATGTTGACTGATATCAGGACCTATCATCTTCAATATACGCGCCGAGACAAAATCTTCACCTGAACCCCTGTCATTTTTCAGAGATTTCAATACATCAACCACCTCATGCTCCAGTACTGGATGAAAAAAAGTTGTTATTTATCATAGTTGAGGTTGAGGCTAGTCTCCGCAACCGTTGTAAAATGGTTGGCAAACAGCTCAGCCACATCTCCTGGCCTATCAAACAAAACACCGTTAACAAGGAGCTCAATGGATCCTTGATTAGCGCTACTATGTCCTGTCACAGTATTGACCAGATCCCACACAGTTTTATTTTTGTTGGTAGATTTATCAATGAGGTTTTGGTGGAATGCTAATTTAGTATTTCTTAGAAGATTTTTATAAGAACGTTTAGCGTTCATATACAAGGTATATGTAGATACACTCCTGACATTGTTGTGTAACCAGTGGAGATTCTTCTATTCACGTTTTGCCCAAGCAATTTCTGGAGAAATAGTATATTTTACAGCATTGACATTAGTAGCATATCTTCTGAGAGGACAACAAGATTCGAAAGAGTTCTGAATTAAGTTTACAAACACATCAAAGCATTAGTCAACATGTGAATATCTATACATTTCATGGAAATTACAATTTGATATACAATATTCAAAATTCTTCAGGTTTTGAGAACATGAATTTCTGACCAACTTTGATGCACTATGATCTTTTAGGGGCAAATTGATTTGTAACTCCAGTGTAAGAGCTCGGTGATCACTAATGTAAGGTTCAAAAACTTTGGCTTTACAATCATGTAACCTTGCATTGGTTAAAACAGAATCAACTTTGGAGATTGATGTATGGCCAGTGACATCCGTAAAGACCCTAGTTGGACTATTTGAGGTAACGTTCATATTGAAACAATTCATCAGATCAATAAGCAACTTACAATTTATGGAATCAACTTTTAAAAAGTCAACGTTCAGATCACCACACAAAAAAATTATATCAGCTGAAGCGATGCAATGGTTCAAAACAACCGAAATTCTGTCTAGAAAAATCTCGAAATCACCAGAACCGGGCGATACACACTTACGATGGCTATTTTAACATCACTGGCAACTACTAAAATGCCACTAATTTCACATTCCATCTCAAGAGAAAAACGCGATACACACAGACACCACAGATAGACCAGCTCTGATGTAGATCATAGATCCCCCGTGAGCTCTAGTGGGGCGGCAGTAATAATCCGCTAGGATATATCCAGGAAGAGTCATAGTTTTTACATTATATGGATTACACCAGTGTTCGACGAGACTTATGGGTTACATGGGTTTCACGGTTTCAAAAAATCGATTTTTTTGTCTTATTAAATTCTATAACATTTCAAGAATATTGTCCTAAATTTTCAAGTTGATCCGAGTAATAGTCTCGGAGATACAGCCTTGAGAAGGTGGTATGGACCTAAACTCGGTCGAAATTCCCACGAATATGCCCGAATGACAGATGAAAACCGTGTGACCGCAGCCGAAAAAAAATCTACTTCCGAGACTCGTGAAGCCAGGATTAGTCATCGACAGGAGCAAAAGGATGCCCTGGACATTGCAGCTGCAGCAGGTTCTCTACTTTATGGCCCAGGAATCGACGATTCAATGTAAGTTGAAAAAAAAATTTTTTCCACTTTTATTGTCTCTTAAAACTTTAAACGCGTTTTTCTCAAAACTATGTTTTCAAAGTCGGTTGTCAAAATTTCTCGCGAACTACTCAACCGACCTTAATGAAATTTTACACAAGTATTCGAGATATCATTTACAAGGTATTGAACGAAGGATTTTTTTTTCAATTACAACTATTTAAAAAAAAATGTCGATAAATTTTCATCGAAGTTTGCATTTTATTGTGAAAACGTCTGCCAAAAATCCAATTTTCATTTTTTTTCCTTCGTCCAATACCTAGTTTATTGTCTATACTAAAACACGTTTTTTTTAATTTTTACTTTAGATGATCCTGAAAGAAGTTCTGCTGACAACGCGGAGGCACCTTTTCTCCGAGGGACTGCCGGAAATGGCGTCGTAATGGCCGACATTTTAATATTTTTTTTTGAAAATTTCACAAAATCTTTATTAAATATGTATCTTTTAAATAATAAAAAGTTTCATTAAAATATTTCATTTTTTATATGCAGAAAAAATTTTTGAAAAAAGGCCGTTTTTTGCCCGAGGAAACCCATGTAACCCCTATGACATCGGGCCTCTGGTCGGCCAGAAATAGTTCGAGAGCATCCAATTTATTTGGGAAGCACTGTACATTCAGTTGTATGATCTTCAATTTCTCCCGAGTTACAGCATGAAGACCACTAATGTCATCTATGGAGCAGGATTCTTCAGAGGTTTCGGCTGAAAAAAACGATGGACACTAGCTCTTTTTGGCCAATTGGAACCGTCCATAGCTTTTTCGTACTCTGAACTAGGCAAGAGAACCTTAAAAGACGAGTAACTCTCAGGATATCTTGAAACAAGTTTCTCACATTTAACGTTTGAGAAATGTTCACTGAGAAAACTTTGGAGATTTGCCGCAGTAATATCGGGTTTCAAATTAGAGACATGGAATGCCCTGAATTTTTCCATTCCTTCGACCTGAGAATCAATTGAACTACTTCCAATTATCTTCATACTTTTTCGTTTTTTGTTGATCTTTCTTCGGGTGATAACCTTCCATTCAGATTCATTTTTCTCAGCTACCATTGGGGACTCTACTTTAGCTTCATCGGAAACCAGAACTTTATTATTTCTAGTACTAGACGACGCAACCGAGAAATCATTCGGAGCGGCAGAAATATACGGACCGGCTGCCATTTTTCTAGGATCCCCAGTTGCTGCTGAATACGTAGGAGCGGCAGTTGCAGTATCCTCAAGATCTGTAACACCGCTCGCCTCCCCTGACACGACGACCTTCGGCTGCTTGTTAACCCTTAACCACCGACATCAAAATTTCTTGACACTATCAACGTCGTGCGGTCACCATGACCGGGCTCTTATTTCTAGCCTAATCAATACAATTTCAGTATTATATATTTTTTAATAAGACAGATGATGTGAGATAAGTCACCAGTCGGAGGAAAAATCATAATATCAATCAATTTGAAGATTTTACACTATAAAAAAATAATTTCGACATGGGTACACATTCCATCCAAAAAATTAACGTGTTACAACTTCCTTGTATAATTTTTGAGAAATAATAAGTTTTAACGAAATAATTGTTAAAATTACAAGGTAACGAATGACTTATCGTAACTAATCAAGAAAAATAAAAATAAAACTTCGCTAACACAAAAATCACAAGGGTTGAAATTCACAAATTTTGTCTACAATTTGAGCATAATTTAGAACTACATACTATGCATTCAGCTTTATCATATACAAAACAAAGGTGGTATGTCTTTCTTTTGATTTTTGAAGGACATTTGTATAACATGTTTTACGCTATTCGAGTTTCTCCTCTTGGTGAGGTATTGGATTTTCATGAATTCCGAGTACGCTTCTGATATTGTCCCTCAGCTGTCGAGGCAAATGAAAATTTTGTAGTGTTCTCTCGAGTTCTGGTTTCACTAATTGATCAGGGACCAATTTAAGGAAGTCTGCTTTTTCCAGGACGGGGTTGTCTTTATAGGACTGATAATATATGCGCATATACACC
Organism: Propylea japonica; assembly: GCA_013421045.1. Lineage (NCBI taxonomy): Eukaryota > Metazoa > Arthropoda > Insecta > Coleoptera > Coccinellidae > Propylea > Propylea japonica. Next base: position 61,704,849 of record CM024240.1, read on the forward strand.
ACCAATATCCACAAGTCGGACGAAAATGACCATTGGCCAGCGTTGTGTACGTCGACTTGTAAAATGTTTTGCACATTTCTCATCGAGCGCATCGACGCCTCCATTCATGGAATTGTATAAACCTATAATTTCAGGTTTATTAGTGTCCGCATCAATGGCTTTCGTATGATGCAACTGCTTTGTTCTTTATCATTGAGTTCGAAGTCAAGCTCACTTACATCGTTTTGTTCAGAAAAATCAGATTCGTCTTCTTCAAACCACTGTAGACATTTTTTTTCAAATTCGGGATCCACTAAACTGACTTTTTCAATTATTTTCATCCTTTTGGATGGTCCAGGTTGATCAGACATCGTCGAAAATCAATGTTCATACGAAACTGAAAAATAACACTAACGCCGTCGTGCGGTCACAGTGACCGCTCGCAAATTTCAACTGCCTCTAAAGAATGAAATATGCGATACTCTGCCTTCCTTTTGCAGAATATTACTGCCAATTATGTCGTTTGAAGGTATAGTGACGCTGCAGGCGATATCTTGAAGGAGGATGGAAATAGATGTCGATCCCAATTGGCCAGCGGTCACTGTGGCTGCACGACGGCGTTTAAGGGTTAATATTTGGCTTATCGACTCTCGTAGTGTTTATGTTTGTACTATTTCTTATTGACTGTAGGTTGTTGATCATTTTGTTTTTATTATTCAGTTCAGCTTCGAGAATAGAATTCTTGTATCTTAAGAGTGAATTATTCTCGATTAATAGTGAGTTTTTCGCTTCTAATTTGAATATAATCTTTAGAAGTAGATCATGATGGGTAGACTCGCTACTAATGACTTTATTAACACTATCAGCCATTGGAGATATTTCAGCTGAGGCAAAATCACCTGAAGTTGAAAAATCTTCATTGCAGCACTTCTTTGCCTTATTAGCACAACTCGGATGATAATTTTTTGTACAAATAGTACACTTTGCGCTACTTTTTACTATTGTTCGCTTACAATAACCGCATTCAGGAACAATAATTTGCAGAGACTCGCTCGCACCCACTTTCTTGGTCGACGACATTTTGATCAAGATATTTAAGAAAGAAAACTAATTTCCCAGTGAATCAGCTCGATCAATCCGGGGTTTTATTCCCGGAGTCGGTGGCTGATTACTGTTTCACAATATACGAATACAGAAGTGAAACTCAACACGTCTGCATGGGTTGAACACACGTTCGCGAAAATGAACAGGTTACAATAAGTATGAAAGGGTGCTCACTCAGATTTCAGTACCAGGGCATTAAAATACAGGATTTATTAGTAATTAACATATATAATCCACCAAATTTAAAATTAAATATAAACATTCTCAATCAGAAAATAAAGCAAGCGGGAAATAGATTCTTGAATTTAGGAGACTTTAACGCACAGAGTCGAAGATGGGGATCTGATATTTGCAATCCCAACGGTAGAACAATTGAAGAAATCTTAGATCAAAAAGCTATAAATATTTTAAATGACGGTTCAGTTACTAGGCTAACATCTCCTCAAATAGGAAATAGCGCTCCTGACCTAGGCATTAGCTCAATGAATTTAACGAATAACTTCCTTGGGAGGTGTTGTTTGAACCAGCGCAGAGCGATCATTATCCTATTCTGATAATGCTAAGCGGTCATAACTCAGAAAAAACTTGACTTCATTTCATCACTAGAAAATTTAAGACGGAAAAGGGAGATTGGGAGAATTACAATAAGAGGGTGGAATGCGGAATAGATAAATTAGATATCAATACCTTGGAACAATTTAACAACTTATTAGTGACCAGTGCAGAGGAAAATATTCCCTGTGGAAAACAAAATAGTTATAACAAATATTGGTGCGATTCGGAACTAACAAACATGATAGAGTTACGTAAAAATGTACTCAAAGAATATAGCGAAAACCCTACCCAGAATAAATTTATCGAATTCAACAGCATAAGAGCCCGAATTAAATTAATGATGAAAGAAAAAAAACAAAATCCTTCACGAAATTATGGGACAACATAATTTTTTTACCCCTAACAACAGCCTGGAAGTTCATTACAAAATTTAAAAATCAATATAATAATTACAATATCTCAAACAAGTAACCAACTCCAAAAAACCTAAATCAGTTAATGAACAATATGTCCTAACCAATTAATAACAAAATAACACCAGTAACAAATAAGAATAGTATCAAGTTCAACAACAATCCCAACCCTTTCACTCCACCGGAATTAGAATTAGTTTTAAAAAATAAAAAAATTCAAGTCCAGGTATAGTAATAGTATGTATGCCAATTTAAAAATAAAGCAAAAGTTAAGCTGCTAAATATAATGAATGAGATCTCGAAAAATCCGTCAACTGTTGAAAACCAAAATAAAATTCTAATTCTGCCATTCAATAAACCTAACAAAGCAGGGATAAATGTAGATAGCATCCGACCCATTGCTCTGTCCCTATGTAGTATCAAAATTAAAATTGAAAATCTAATAAAATATAGAATTGAAAACTTAATTGAAAAAAACTCCAACAAAACAGGCTTATGTTTGGTTTCAGAAGAATGAGATCCGTGTTTAGCGTATTCAACTTCCAGAATATATACGGCATTCGCGGAAAAAATTCACAGTCGTAGTTTTCTCAGACATCAAGGGAGCTTATGACAACGTGAATATTGATATATTGGCGAAAGATCTACGGACTATAAATATACCTACTAATATTGTCGGCTTAGTTTATCATTTGTTGAAGGAAAAGAAATGTACATACGATGTTCAAGGGAAGACAAAATAATGGGGACACACTATAATAATAAAGTAGTTTTTTCATTTTTTTTTTTTTTTTTATTTTACACAGAAGAACGCTTACAGGTGTGAACACTCAAAAAAAAGCGCCCACTAATAATATAAATAGACAATGTTAACAATTAAATATAAATGAACTCAGCTCATGAACAAATTAAAGAATTACCCAAATACCCTCTTAACGGACTTTTTAAAGGAACTTAAACTACCCCCCGAAAACAAATCAACACTATGTTCATAGGAATTGCATAGGTATAACATTCTTGATATAGGAGAATACTTTGCGCTGTTGGTTCTATAAGTGGTCAGGTAAAATACAGGAGGTCTCCTCAGATGTCTGACAGGAACATAAAAATCGATGGAATCTAGAATTTGAGGGCAATTTATTTCATTTGACAGTATTTTGAAGATAAAAATTAAATCATTGATTTTTCTTCTGTCCCTCAAACTAACCATCCGAAAATGTCTCAAACGAACGCTGTAGTTATCCGGATTTCCAGGTATCAGGTGGAATCCCGTCCTGTAACCCAGAAACCTAAGAAACTTAGCTTGTACCCTTTCTAACCTTTCGATATATATATTATAATGAGGACTCCAAACCGAAGAAGCAAAGTTGAGCTTGCTGTGAACAAAGGCATAGTACAGAGCCAAAATTGCCTCACGACTTTTAAATTGACGACATTGCCTCATAATCCACCCAAGAACTCTATAACTCGCGCACACTAAACCATTTATATGTTCATCAAAGATGAGCTTTGAATCCAGCACAATACCCAAATCCCTGACAGTATCAGTGCGACGTAAGGTAGTTCCAGAGATAGAGTAGTTATAGTTTATTACTGACCTATTCCGTGTGAAAGAAACTACACAGCACTTTTCTGTGTTCAAATGTAAGCTGAAGGCTTCACAAAATGACAAAAGGCTATCCAGATCATTTTGAAGATCTAAGCAGTCGTGGATTCTTTGAATTCGTACGAAAAGTTTCAAATCGTCCACAAACAAAAGAAACTTACATACTTTAAAACATAAGTTGATACTGTTTATGTAAATGATAAACAATAGTGGGCCCAAATGGGAGCCTTGGGGGACTCCTGATGTGAATGATTTTGAACTAAATTTCTCTAATTTAATGTAATGGGATCTATCTGTGAGGTAGGACTCGAACCATTTCAACAATGCGCCCTCAACACCGATATTCTTAAGCTCGTTCAGAAGGGTTTTTATATTAATTCGGTCGAAGGCTTTGCTGAAATCCGTGTATATAGCATCTACTTGAATTCCCTCATCGAGACTTTTTTGGATAAATTCAATGAAGCAGATGAGATAAGTTTCAACTGATCTTCCTTTATTGAAACCATGCTGCTCAGGTATTATTCGAGACTGCATATGATGGAGCAAACGATTGTAAATTCATGATTCAAACACCTTCTCAAAAACACAAAGTTTACTGATAGGACGATAATTTTCTACAGAATTCTTTCTTCCGGATTTAAAAACAGGAGTTCTGCTGGCGACCTTCCAGGAGTCAGGAAATATGCCACTATGGGGAGATTTATTAAATATCAATGCAAGAGGGGTACTAAGTGGGATACTACAAGCTTTAAGAAAAATTGGGGGTATTTGGGAGTCTATGGTTGGACCCAGTCAGCCTGTCTGGCATACCTATCTTTCTAGTGCTCTACTTGAACGTGCACAACATAAATATTCTATATGAAAGGTTGGAAAACTGTAAATTTCAAAGACCCATCAATATCCATGAAGTTATAATTACAGATAATGTCAAAATAGTTCAAGTGTTGAATGCATTTTTGCAACATTCTTAGGTCAAAATTTGAATATACCTGCTGAATGATACATTTTACTTAAAATTTAAGAAAGAAAATCTTGTTTGTTCAATATACTTAGGGTAAAGTGGGGCAGATTCATACACGGGGCACTATCATACACTACCGATGCCTGTTGTTAGGCGCACATCAAAGGAACGACTTGAACATATACAGGGTGTCTGGTGAGGAATGGGACAACGTTTAGGTGGTGATGAGGGATGTCTCAAGGAGTGAGAAAATGCCATTTGAAATCATCTGAGGTACATGGTTCCTGATATACAGGGGGTTTTAGAAAAAATTAGGAAATTTCAAATGACCATAATTCAGGAAATATGAGAGCTAATCCGATGATTTTTCGTATGAACAATGATAAAGTGAGTACGAATCTGTTTGAACGAAAAATTCAAACTAAAATCAGATCCGGATTCAGAAATTTTATTTTTTCTGAAATTAGGTAAAAACAACACCCTGTATGCGGTTTTCAATTTTTTTGACTTCATATTCTGAGAGAGCAGGAAAAATACATTCAAACTCAACTGTCATCTCGAATGGCACAAATTTTCCTGCTTTCTATGACCCTTCGAATGTCAATCTTCCGATTTTCGCTCCTTGCATATTATTTTCTCGACATTTCAAATTACCATAATTCGGGAAATATAAGAGCTAATCCGATGATTTTTCGTATGAACAATGATAAAGTGAGTACGAATCTGTTTGAACGAAAAATTCGAAATAAAATCAGATCCGGACTCAGAAATTTTAGTTCTTCTGAAATTAGGTAAAAACAACACCCTGTATGCGGTTTTCAATTTTTTTGACTTCAGATTCCGAGAGAGCAGGAAAAATACATTCAAACTCAACTCTCATCCCGAATGGCACAAATTTTCCCTGCTTCCTATGACCATTCGAATGTCAATCTTCCGATTTCGCTCCTTACATATTATTTTCTCGACATTTCAGAAACATGAGATCTCAGATAGTTACTAATAAGTAAAAAAAGAGCATAAACGAATCAAATTTTTTATAAAATTATCAATAATGCGAAATTTGGAAAATCAATAATTAATTCTTCAAATATTGTTCAAAATAAAAACCACCAACTTCTACACATTTATCTGCTCTTTTCATTAAGTTCAAAACTGCTTTCCTTATCATATTCGGGTTGTTTGGTATTTCGTCACATGCGTCTATTATGCGCTGAATTAATTGTTTCCTTGTATTTATTTCTCGCCCGTTCATCATAGTTTTAAGGTGTCCCCAAAGGAAATAATCTAACGGTGTCATGTCGGGGGACCGAGGTGGCCATGCTCTTGGACCACCACGACCTATCCATCTATTTGGATAGACCTCGTTCAAATGATTTCTCACTAAAATTGAGAAATGTGGGGTGCTCCATCATGCTGGAAGATAAGTCCTCTTTGATTAATATTCCCTAATAAATTAGGAAGAACATTCATAAGGAAATCTCTATAAATTTCTCCGGTGAGTCTTTCTTCGAAAAAATGAGGACCTATTAAATTATTATCATAAACTGCGCACCACACATTAACACTGAAACGTCTCTGTGATTGTCTTTGTACGACAGCGAAAATCGGAAGATTGACATTCGAAGGGCCATAGAAAGGAGGGAAAATTTGTGTCATTCGGGATGACAGTTGAGTTCGAAAGTATTTTTCGAAAGTCGAAGTCGAAAAAATTGAAAACCGCATACAGGATGTTGTTTTTACCTAATTTCGGAAAAACTGAAATTTCTGAGTCCGGATCTGATTTTATTTCGAATTTTTCGTTCAAAGAGATTCGTACTCACTCTATCATTGTTCATACGAAAAATCATCGGATTAGCTTTCATATTTCCTGAATTATGTTCATTTGAAATGTCGAGAAAATAATATGTAAGGAGCGAAAATCGGAAGATTGACATTCGAAGAGTCATAGAAAGCAGGGAAAATTTGTGCCATTCGGGATGACAGTTGGGTTCGAAAGTATTTTTCCTGCTCTTTCAGAATCTGAAGTCAAAAAAATTGAAAACCGCATACAGGGTGTTGTTTTTACCTAATTTCAGAAAAACTGAAATTTCTGAGTCCGGATCTGATTTTATTTCGAATTTTTCGTTCAAACAGATCCGTACTCACTCCATCATTGTTCATACGAAAAATCATCGGATTAGCTCTTTTATTTCCTGAATTATGGCCATTTGAAATTTCCTAATTTTTTCGAAAACCCCCTGTATATCAGGAACCATGTACCTCAGATGATTTCAAATGGCATTTTCTCACTCCTTGAGACATCCCTCATCACCACCTAAACGTTGTCCCATTCCTCACCAGACACCCTGTATAATACGTAGCTCATCTACATATACCTATGTATGATGGTTCACCAAGTTTGAAAACAGTTGATGCCAAACGGTCGAAGAGGTGAATCGGCAAGTGATTTGGCATCCCCGAAGTAATTTTTAAACCTCACTTTGAACCTGTTTTTATCGATATAAGCTGTTTTTTAGATTATTCAGAATTACTTCATTTGAAAGATGTGAATTGATATGAGAATACTGATATATATGTTTGGTTTTTTTTTTCAAGAATATTTCTAGTTCATTTTCTCGTGATGGGGTAGGTTCATACAGCCGTGAGAGGGGTACATTCATACTGCATGAATGCTGCACTTTTTCATATTAGTTTTTGAATTGACATCATAATATTCTCTATAGAAGAAATACGGTCCGAAATTACAAGAACAAAGGAACTAGGATTGGAGAGGTGGAAGAACAGGCCATGTTGAAAGCTATCAATGTACTTTTGAAAAACAAACTCTCTTCACGGAAATCAGCAGCCGAACATGGCGTTAATGCACAAACACTACATAGACGTATAACAAAATTACGCAAAACAAAAGATCTTGATAGCAAAAATCGTGTATTCGAATCGGAATTTTCTTGTATGAAAGTGTCCCGCATGTGGGGTACATTCATACATTTTTAATTTTTTTTGTAACTCTAACAGAAAGTCGCATAAGAGTATTCATACAAATCACATATTTCTAATATATGGCCAAATAGTGAGACTATTAGTTTCTGATGAATTGATACAGATATCGATAACAGAAAAATTCTATTGGACAAAAAAAAGATTCCTTTCCTAACAATATGAATTTCATTCATACATCTTCTTCTAACCATGTCCTTGGCATCTTAGGCCATCTAGACATTGAACATTTCAACACTTAGCACTCATTCCCATGCTTATCATACTTTATCAGGACAATTTTTATCGTAAGACAAACTAGAACATACACAAACATCCATACACGCACCAGGATTCGAACCCGGACCTATAGCTTCGTAGGTACTTGTAGGCGCACGCATAGCATAGCAATATTCTTTATTTGTTTTGATATTTACATTATAACAATCTTCATCATGTTTGTATTGTACATTTTAGTAGTTCCTATATATAAGATATTCACCTACATTTACAAAGTTCTGGTTAGTAACATTTCGATAATTATAAGTATATTTTGTGTTTTATTGAGTATTTACAATTTTTGCAAAGTTTACAGAAAAATAAATTTAAAAAAACCTGTTTTCGCAGTTTCCCAGTTTCTGGGTATAATTAACGTTATATACAAATATGTACAACCTAGAGTTCATGTAGCTTTGTATTCTGGTGTATCTATCCTTGTTAGTGATCAGCCTCAACATTCTATTTTGCAGAACTTGAAGGGATCGTGTCGCCCATGGTTTCAAGTGACACCAGTTCGGTGCGCGTTGCCGCGTAGGTTATTATGGATCTGATTAAGGATGTATATATTATTTTTTTATTATTTTGGTTCATTTTGATATTCTTGCACATTAGGGGGTGTCCAAGCCCTCAATTATTTCCTATGAAATTATGAAGACTGGAACACAACTCAAACAAATCAAAATTCAATGAGTGGACTGTATGTTAGAACGACTTACGGCGGTTCGGTAGGCGGCAGGTGATGAGGGGTGGAGCGCTGAGGTGGCACACCAAATCCTGCCTTGCAAGGTTAGGACACGGCACTCAGACGCTGCACTGTTGGTCTCCAACAAATCACTTCTTCGTTTTCCCACACCAAAGGTTCCGTGGGAAACTATTTTGAAAACTGATCGAACTATTTATAACTAAGCGTGAAAACGACTTAATTTCTATCTAGCGACGTGAACCAAGCGAAATCCAAAATCTTACTGAACATATTTGCAGGTCGCAAGCATGTGTTTCCTTTTTTTGCGATTCTGAAGAAATCGGCGCGAACATCCTCCCGCCCCTTGGAGAATCAAAGATTTTCCAAAGGTTAGAAAAAAAACCCAATATACGAGAAAAAAAACATCTATCCATCCCAAAAAGAGATTTAATTTATCGATAACGCCACATACATAAACTATTTTTTTTTGTTGAGAAATTATTGTGTTGGCAATGGACACAGTTTTACGATAGGGCGCTTAAATAGCCCATGCGAGGTCCTTACCGAAGCGATACGAATGAAGCCGTCCTTGCCTGGAAAAGTCGCCTCAATAACGCCAATTGGCCATTTCAACGGTGGAGTGTTTTCATTAATTACAACTACTATAGTACCTACTTTTACAGGATTAGACTGAGTATTCCATTTGTACCGATTTTAAAGTTGATAGAGATACTCTTCTTTCCATCTACGCCAATAACACTGCACGATTTTATCAATTAACTATTTTCTATCTAATCGACTAAGGTTTTCCTCTGAAACATCAGCTGCAGGTAAGCTGTCTAGACATGTTAGGGTGAAATGAGCAGGTGTTAATACGGAAGGGTCTGAAGGATCATCGCTTAAGGGTGTTGGATACGTTCTGCCGCGCCTGAATTCCGCTACAACGTCTTGGGTGCGTTTCTGGCTACTCTGTTCTGCAGGATTTTCTGGTATACGTCACAGTCGATACTATTGGCTCGGTGTCGCGTGTTCGCCCGTGATCAGTAGACATTTTGTCGTTCTGTAACAATTACTTGTTGCGTGTCCCCATTGTTGACACTTTTTGCATATAGTTACTAGTCTTTTATTGTGTTTGTCTTTCCCATTGTATCACTGTATGGCAGAGTATATGTATTCTCACTTCACTGATGAGTTGTAACTTGGAAACTAGTTATTACTGGGTACATTGAGTGCCCCTTATTTTGTAAATGTTTGTCACGTTAATATCATACATGCTTATCAGTTCGCCTTTTATTTATTCTACTTCTACATTCCAGTTTAGTCCTCTGAGGACGCAAGCGTGGGTCTTTTCGTTTTTAGTGGTGTAGGTGTGAAAGTTTTTTTTCAATATTTATGAAATATTGTTTGAGTTTTTGGTAATAATAATAATAATTTATTGATCCTCTGGGGTGTAGGGTTAGTTCGCCTCCACGTGGTGCACCCTGGGTAACGCTAAATGAACTAACACACGAGGCGCCAGACAATCTTCAGTTTTTTCTTTAGATCTCCTGGCAAAAGGATCACAGGCACAACAAATGATGACACAATCATTAAACTGTTTTTCTTAGGACCAATTGACAGGGAATTCGGACCAGGTGTACACGAGTTTGCCACCTCAATATAGATGGCAAAAGCAGTTCATTATTCTTGTTATGTAATTACCTGTGATGTTGCCATACGCTAAATAAATAAATAAATTGATCCTCTAAGACACATAACAGTGTATAGGACACGTCAGGTAATACCCAATATGAAAGAAAAGAAAATTTAAAAAATAAATAAGAATGATAGCAAAATTCCACTTATGAACATGCCTAACTAAAAAAGCCACTATCATTCCTATTCACAAGAAAGGTGATATATATGATGTTGTTAACTATAGACCCATCTCTGTCCTCAGTTGTCTTTTGAAAGTGTTCGAACGACTGGTATTCAATAGAATGTTGAATTTCATGGACAAATTTCAATTGCTCGATACCGCACAGCACGGGTTTAAAGCAAGGCCGCTCTACTCAAACAGGTGCCTTGGAATTCGTGGACTGCCTCGATAGAGGCTCGTACGTTGCCGGATTGTTTTTCGGTCTATCCCGAGCATTTGATAGTCTCTCGTTTCAGTTCATCTTGGACAAGTATTACAACTTGGGATTTAGGGGAGTGTTCCTTGACTGGATTCGTAGCTATCTCGAGGGTAGAGTTGCATCCGTAAGAGTCGATAACATCGTTTCAAATGAGCACAATCTGAAGATGGGGGTACCACAGGGTTCTGTCTTGGGGCCACTTCTCTTTTTATTGTTCATCAATGATCTTCCAGAAAATTTGAAGAATTTATTCACCAATGAATCGAATTACCGAAAAGCTATTTCCAAATTACTAATAGCGATCTTGTTCGCTGATGGTTTCTCATTAGCTGTTTCAGCAGATACCATAGAGGAATTACAGAGGATAATATGTGATCTCTTGGTTCAGTGTTTCGTCGAATTGTGCAATGTTAATGCCATTATGATAAATATTGTGAAGCATATGCACTCTGCATATGCTTCACAATGGCGAATAACGATAATACATTTGAAACTAGATATTTTGATGCTGTCATCTCATCAAATGATTGCACGAAATTCATAGGTACCCACATCGATAGGTATTTGAGATGGGATATACATATCGACCAGTGACGGCTCGTGCCCTCCAGATGTGCGTCCGGCCAGACCAAAAAAAATATATATAACATGATTTTTTTTATTCGCGATTGTAAACTCTTAATTTTTTCCGCCATCACAGCCGCCTCGTCATTGGTTTGTCCAATAATTCAGTCGCTATATAAAATGATTGAAATTGTCTAACAAGTTATTGAAAATATCATTCGCGGTTCAAATTTTACGGACATCGAAAAATCCCAAAAATCGTTCCGATAATTCCCGTGTTGTCAATATTTGACAGAAACATTTAATATCTATTGTTCTCGTCTATTCCCAAAGAAGAGTACGTTGCACTGTCTATTTCCTCATAATTCATTCCTCCCCGAATCAATCAAATCACTCTGTATGGTTCTTGACAAACTAAAAATACCGAGGACGCGAAGAATAACACAATTTTTGAAATGTTCGTCTAATTCGCGGCGATTAACGACCTCTTTCATGATTGTTTTTTGTGTCAATAGGAAAGGGATCATATTCAATAGATGTTTCATAATTTTACTACTTTCCCTAACCTTATCGTCGAAACTTTTATAATTTGCGATGAGCACTCTAGCCCTGGCCGAACACTTTAATATTTTGTTTTCCGACTCACCAAGTCGCCGCTGCTTGACAAAACCTCCCTTACATGTGCCATTACCTGATATCTCAATTTAACAATCAAATAAATTGGTGAGAAACTTACGGAAGTAGCCAAAGAAATTTCAATAACACGTGGACACTTGTATTACACTGTCGACTTACCCCTTAGAAATACTAACCAATGAATAACCTATTCAATCCTTATAAAGCGAAGATCGCGAAATGCAATGCTAGAGCTAGATGAATCCCTCTTCTGAGGTACGGCCTGCCGACCTAACCGCGTACCTATTCTAGATCTTTTGAAATCACGATATTGCTAAATTTAAGAATACATTAATGATATTTTTCATGGTAAGAAAATCAGTAACTACTATCGAACGGTACAAAACGATCTTTCCTGAAATAGTTAATAATAATAAAATTACTATTCATTCAATCAGTGGAAGAACTGTGAAAATTAGCAACTTCTGCTTCGCAGGGTAGGCCTGCCGACCGTGACTATTGGGAAGCGACCTACTATCGATGCGTTGTACCGTTCTACTGAGTGGCCGTATTCTGGACGTATTCGTAGTAACTCTTCATTACGTAGTGCCAGTTCGGCCATCGACTCTCGGCCGACCTGAGGTGGTGAGATGCTTTCAGTGACATTCCAGGAGTTGCAATTGTAACATTTGTGTTACATTTCAGACCTAATGTCTGTTAGTACAATTCTGAATTGTCAGCTTTCGGTGATGTTACGATATTTACTATTTATAATTTTATTTGTTACAAGAAGAACATCGCTAGATGCTTTGGAAATCGAATATTTGGTGAGCCAGAATGAAATGTTGGGCGGAATAATTATTTTTTTTCTGTTGTGAGTGAAATATAAATATCCAGGCAATTTGAATATCGAAATCGATAATTCAGAATGACTTTGAATGAATTTAATATCCAGCATTATTTTCAATTTCCCGATTATTTTTTGGTCGGCCCCGGCCGACCCTGCCGACCCCGACGAGCCGTCACTGATATCGACGCAGTATGTAAAAAGCTGTACAGCTCTTACTATGCATTAAGCAGATTAAAAAATTTGCTTCCTTTGAATTCCCTTATTGATATTATTACAAAGTTTTAACTGCATTCTTGAACTGTTTGCTATTTAGAGTCTTGAAACTTCTAGGTAAATGATTAAAAAGTTCACTTCCTACAAAAGATGGTTTGGATTCATATTTGGTGATGTGGTGTCTGGGGATACATAGATCTTCCACATGCCTAGTTGCGTAATTATGAAATCTGAACTTTTTTTTTAGAATGTGTCTATTGTGCTGAATATATAGCAAACTGTTCAAGATGAAGATGATGGAAACGTCGATTTTATGTTTACTAAAAAACGGACGACAAGACTCTCGACTTTTCAGACCAAATATAAGTCTGATGATCTTTTTTTGGCACATTAAGACCCGAACCACATCGCAGATGACCCCCACAAAACCACATTATAACAGAGGTGACTGTAGACCATACTGTAATATACTCTAAGCAAAGCATCTATCGGAAGAGCGTCTCGGAGGCGGGATATAGCATAAAACGATTTGTTTAATTTCTTGCACACCTGATCTACGTGGACATGCCATTTGAGATTGCGGTCATCATATTGAGCAAAATACAACTTTATGCGACCCTAGCGGCGTTACGTAGAACTATCCCGAAACGAGTATTCGAAAACGCGGGATATGACATTTCGATTGTTTGTGCCTAAGAAATGGAAAGTGAGATTGGTGTTCTGTTGTGTGTTTATTATAATATTTGTCTAGTTGGTTGGTTTTTAATCTGATTTAAAGATGCTTAAAGAAATACAGTGAAGACACTAATTGCTGTGTTTATGGAGGCAGCTTTAAAAAATTCTTTCACAGGTCACCATTTCACAGGATGGTGGTTATGAAAAATATAATATTTTATCAGTTGATCACCATTTGCACTAGAGGAAAGCAGTTCAGACGTAAAGTACAGTCAAAATCAAGAAAACAAAGATATTAGCCAGTTTTCAGGATTTCTATTTTGATTTGAAGGAGGAGATATTATACATTGTTGGATACGTTTACAAATTCACTCGTTAAAGAAACAGATGAAGATTACTCGTCAATTGACAAAATTGTTGTGATAACTTTAGTTTTTATGAATATATGCCCTGACATCATATCATTTGGCTGAAGCTTATCTGGAGGTTCTTTCAATTCGCATTACATCTTTTGTTTTTTATATGAGACAATTAGAAGGTAACTGCTATCGATGCACTATTCCACTATTTTTGAGAAAATAGAATACACATACTCACTTCAATTCTGTATTGTGAAATTAAGTATTATTGCTTATTAGATAATTAAGTTTTTGTTTATACCAGGATGTCGATTGTATTGAATGATAAATGCTGCTACTTACGACAAAATATTAATTGATTTTTCTAATTTGTTCTCAATAAAAATAGTTTTTTACGTTGTGAATATTGTTTAATTTCCATAAAGTCTTTCATTTCTGTAATAAAATCTTCATGGAATTCAACGGCTTTCATTTCATAACAAATATTGTCATTTTTTCTTTCTATATATTGAAGAATAAATATTTAAATATAATTTGATTCACTGAAGCAGAACTCTTTGTTTCCACTAATAACTGATCATATCAGGATACATTTTAACTTTGAAATGAGCCAAGTTAGATGGTTAAATATCTTCCTTCTGCAGTTGACAAGGGTGAATGCCTGAAACTGATTTTTTCCACATATTGTCCCTCATCGTACATATGCTGTCGCGGAGTTAACACGTCCTATGAAGTGCTCCTACAATAATCGTGTAAATTTGAAATCAAAATAAGTTTCAGGAACGGCAAAGTTGTGATTTAATAAGTGCTGAAACGAAGTTGATTTGAAATATACTTCATTAGTTTCCAATAAAATAACCATATAGCAGAAATATCAAACAACGATATTTTCAGCTCAGAGTTGTAAATTATAACCTCCATTCCTTATCGCGCTCTGCAGGTGTTGGTCGAGTAGAATAAGGTGTCCCACACCGTTAAGGATTGTTTATGTTAAGATGTCCGATGATGCAGGGGAGGAAATTTCTTTGAGGCAATTGTTGAATGAAATAATAAACTCCAAAAAGAATTGCGAAAACTGTATAACGGCATCTGAAACCGGCTGTGATTTTGGAGATACAGGGTCTGAAGAATAGGGTGAGCAATTTAGAGAGGAAAACCAACATCTAAAGGAACAATTGGAACTCGATAAACGCATCTAAATAAGAACAACAACATAATTATATTTGGACTGAAGAAGAAAAGAGCTGAAATAACTACAGCATTTTTTCTGCGAGGAAATTGCACGCCTACTGGAAGTTCCATTGGAAGAATGCGATAAAAACGACATGTACCCTTTAGGAAAAAACTGAAATGCCCAGTGAAGGTTGACTTATCTCTTATCAAAAAAAAGAAACTCATTTTCAGTAATGTCAAAAAGCTCAAAGGAACTGGTATATTCCATTGCTTATGATCTCACTTTACAACAACGTGAAGAAATAAAAAAATTTTTTGCTGTTCGTGCGTACTAAAAACAAAAGATAATAACAATCATCAAAAGATACCTATTCTATTAAGTACTTTTTCTGAACTTACATATCTCACCTTAAATCACGATTTTTGAAAATATATTAAATTGATCTAACTGTGAATTTTAATCAAGATCTTAATAGAAAATTGCAATCCATAAAATATGGTTTTATTTAATCTTATCTTATCTCACCTTATGTAGGTACTTATATTACTATAAGTGCGATTTAAAATTAACCTCAGAATAGAATATAATATTTTATATTTAAAACTACTATCATACAATTATTTATCGTAACTTACTTATAATTACTGATACGTTGTCGCGCTGAAACACGTTTTTATTACCTAAGTATTGCTATTTTCCTCGCTGGAGAGCTCCGATTTAATAAACGCGTCCGATCGTTGCTAAATTCAAAGTGCTACATGGAAGCAGGGAACACCGCGGCTTCAGACGCGCATTTATAGGCACGTTCTTGTTGAACCGGGCGGCCGGCTGGTACCGGCGCAGGTTCTACGCGACTGAGCTGCGCTCAGATGTAAAAGGCCACGCCCCTCCTCCCGAAGCGAGCACGAACGCCAACCGAATTAAACCGAAGGCCCCGCTGCTTCGGCTTTCATACGTTTTATATCCGATTATTTACGACATCACATTAGAACACTCAAAATAACAGTACCTCTCCACTATTTAATGGATGTTAATATACATATAAACCTTCCTCTTGAATCACTCTATTTATTAAAAAAAACGCATCCAAATCCGTTGCGTAGTTTCAAATATCTAAGCATACATTGGGACATAGGGACAGAGAAAGCGACTTTGTTTTATACTATGTAGTGATGACAGGAACTTTACGTTTGATTTCCCTCTAATTAGGAAATGAACAGTTGCTTCTTTATTTTTTGAAAATTCTTTTGCATTTCTTTCCTCTGTATATTTATGACTTTCGAAGTCTTCCACAAAAATTTTCTAGAGTTGAAGACCTGGTACTCAAAAATGTGAATTCCGAGAAACGCAACTTATTTTTGACTTGATGATAGGAAATTTCCAACTTTCTTCGCAAATAATTATAAATTTTTCAATATCTTCAGTACTGGGCAAATTTATTATCTTCTCCTCCTCATCTGAACCTGTGATTCAGTCACAGTTCTGGTGACATTTATTTCCACATCTTGAGAAATAACAATAAAACATTTTGAGCATTTTTTTACTAACTATCATCATGTGTAATGGTGCACTGATTAATATAAATTTTTGTGAGATACTTCATCACATACCAATGATGAGGCCACAGTCGAGTTCTTAAATTGTCAGTTTCGGCATCTCCTCGTGCCAAAGCATTTACAACATTATTGAGCCTATGCAGTTGGAAGGATCGATACATTTTATTTGCTTTTCATCTAAGATAACAGGAACAGTACGGTTTGATTTCCACTAATAAGAAAACGAACATATCTCACAGCTACTTTATTTCTCGAAAATTCTTTTGCATTTCTTTCCTTTATATTATCCAGGTTTTCAACTCGAGATAAGTTATAAAGGACTTATCTCGAGTTGAAAACCTGGATACTAAAAAATGTGAATTCCGATAAACTCAGCTATGCCAAGAAACGCAACTTTTTTTGATTTCTAAATTGCGTAGCAAATAATTATAACATTCTGTAGTATTCACGTCCATGTTTGAAATAAATGTTGAATCACAGGAATGTTGACAGAAAAAAGAATAATCTGCTATGATTTTGCCAACGTTTCGAAACTATTTTGTTCCTTTCTCAAGGCAAAAAATATTTATTAACCATACATAAAAACATTCAAACATAGAATGTATACCTCATCCAGTTAATAAAACTTATATTTAGAATAATAATTAGAAGTCAAGAACGGATCGTGGTTCTGACGTATGACAGTCAACTGAACAAAAACAAACAATAAAATCGAATTTGCAAATTTTGTGGTACAATATATGTTGACATATCTTCACATGTTCGGTCTCATCCAAATTGATTACTTCAACCAGCAAGTATTCAATGTGGTTAAAAAATATAGAGGTGAATACACATATGATGACAAACACGAACAGTACTACTTGGAGACAAACAATTCAGAATTGTTATCCATAGGTATTTTTATTTTCGATGTCATGTGATCATAGACAGTACTTTAGTTTATTCGTATCCTCTCTATAATTCACTGTATTGTTTCTTCTTATATGTATCATTTCATTTCACTCTCTTTCCGTCTGAAATAATGTTGTTCGTAATCGAGAATCGATACATTTTCAAAATCAAATCTGTGTCCCTCTGTGTGTGTGTGTGTGTGTGTTGTGTGTGTGTGTGGTGTGTGTGTGTGTGTGTGTGTGTGTTGTGTAAGGGCAGTTTTATTTTCAGCTACTAATTGTCTGCCATCATTCTTATATTGTCGAATTCTGTCCTTCTCGTTTGGCCGACGTACACCCTGTTACAATCCTGGCAAGGAATCTTATATACCAGATTAGACTGCATATTAGGAGGGATTCTGTCTTTTATATTGGTGAAGAATTTTTTATTATTATCAAGGATGTCATAGAATGATGTCGTGCAACCAAAACTTTGAATATGTTATGTAATTTGTAAGATAATCCAGGAATAACGCGAGCTTGCAATACTTTAACTTCACAGTTCCCTCAGGTTGTGAGTTAATGTGGGCGCTGTTCGTTGTATTAGCTACTGTATTGACGTTTCCACCTTAGTTGCAAGACAAACCCGATCTTGTTTGTAGTTGTTTTTTGATATAGTAAGGAGGGTAGTTGTTGCTCAAAAGTATGTTTGTTATCTTTGTAATATTCCTCCTTTCAAACTTTTTATGACTTAGTGAAGAGTCAAATGAGTCAAATTTGTAGCTACATTTTTTTTGTTGGAAGCTGTGATTGAAAGAAAGTTGAGACATCTGCCAGAATTAGATGGTTTTGCATACCAGTCTGTAATACTTTTATTATTTTCTCTTATAACCATACATCTAGAAAAGGTAGGCTGTTATTTTTTTCTATTTCTACAGGTGTCCCGTAAAGACCACGTCAAACGAAAACGGAAAGTAGATCAGAATGTGCTCTATCTGATGTGAAAAAATCGTTCATATGAAAGTCTCACAGTTTTCGAGATATTTGATGTTTTATGAAATGTTGAATTTTTTTCACTTGAAATGCTTTCTCTCTTGCGGAAGCTACAATTAAATACTTTTCGAATCAGTTTTTTTTCCATAAATATTGTTGAATGATTACTTCAATTCATGCAATGAAAAATAGCACAAAAAATATTATACAGGGATTGTGAAAAAAATTTAAAATTCTTGTTTTGAAGGAAGTGTTTTTTTGTAGTGAACTCTATCTGACGTGGTGTAAAAAAAAGACACAGAGCTTTTCTGCATATTACGTTAAAAATTGCCCACTTTGTGAGGATTCCGAAAAGGTAAAATACAGGTGATAAACTTCTTCAGAAAAAAAGATATTCGAATGTTTATCGAAAATGGAGCATTTCTGTGAAAATTTGATTTTTTCACATTTTCCACAAATACTTTCATTTTGCAGATTCTGCTGTAACTTATTGAATAATTCTCTTGAAAATGTCATTAGTCCTTAAATTACTTATAAAAGTGAAATTATTCATAATTGCAATGATATACGTAATAACGCACAGGACCTTCAACATCAACAAATCTATTGTGAAGAAACGTTATAAAAATATTAATAATAAAAATTCAGGATTGCTATTAAGCAAATACTCAAAATGACCACCCCCTTCGCTAATACATTCCCTGCATCTATTGAGAAATGATCTTTTCAAACCATACAAACTTCTCTCTCCGCTATTTTGGCTGCTGAAATACGAATGCGGTCCCTTATTGTGCTTCATCTCTTATGGGATTCGAATAAATTTCATTTTTAGAAAACCCCAGTAAAAAAATCCAGAGGATTTAAGTCTGGTGAATGGGGTGGTCACGAAATTTCACCGCCCCTTCCGATCCGCCTGTGAGGATATGTTTGGTTTAAATTTTCCCTAACATGACGACAAATGTTGCTGAAACATACAGAAAATCCCCCGATTTTTTTCAATACTGATTAGTCTTCCTGCACTCAAAGCGGGTTATATTAATCTGCATAACCTTCATAGTTGGAACATCGAGAATCCGCACAATATAAGGCAAGATAGATCCCAAGATCCCAGATTTACGGTGAATTTATGGACTGAAATATAGGATGGAAAAATATTCGGTCCGACAGAATTGCCGCAAACGTTAAACGGCACCAACTATTTAAATTTTTTAAGGAACAGTGTACCCTTACTTTTAGAAGATGTACCACTGGAAATGCGACGTAGTCTATGGTTTCAACACGACGGGTGCCCGCACACTACAGTCGTCATGTTAGGGAATATTTAAACCAAACATATCCTCACCGGCAGATCGGAAGGGGCGGTGAAATATCGTGGCCACCCCATTCACCAGATTTAAATCCTCTGGATTTTTTTTACTGGGGTTTTCTAAAAAATGAAATTTATTCGAATCCCATAAGAGATGAAGCACAACTAAGGGACCGGATTCGTATTTCAGCAGCCAAAATAGCGGAGAGAAGTTTGTATGGTTTGAAAAGATCATTTCTCAATAGATGCAGGGAATGTATTAGCGAAGGGGGTGTCATTTGAGTATTTGCTTTAATAACAATCCTGAATTTTTATTATTGATATTTTTATAATGTTTCTTCACAATAGATTTGTTGATGTTGAAGGTCCTGTGCGTTATTACGTATATCATTGCAATTAATGAATAATTTCACTTTATAAGTAATTTAAGGACTAACTGACATTTTTCAAGAAAATTATTCAATAATTTACAGCAGAATCTGCAAAATGAAAGTATTTGTGGAAAATGTGAAAAAATCAAATTTTCACAGAAATGCTCCATTTTCGATAAACATTCGAATATCTTTTTTTCTGAAGAAGTTTATCACCTGTATTTTTACCTTTTCGGAATCCTCACAAAGTGGGCAATTTTTTAACGTAATATGCAGAAAAGCTCTAGTGTATTTTTTTTACACCACGTCAGATAGAGTGCAGTACAAAAAAACACTTCCTTCAAAACAAGAATTAAATTTTTTTTTTCAGAATCCCTGTATAATATTTTGTGCTATTTTTCATTGCATGAAGGAAGTAATCATTCAACAATATTTATGGAAAAAAACTGATTCGAAAAGTATTTAATTGTAGCTTCCGCAAGAGAGAAAGCATTTTAAGTGAAAAAATTCAACATTTTCATAAAACATCAATAATAACTCGAAAACTGTGAGACTTTCATATGAACGATTTTTTCACATCAGATAGAGCACATTCTGATCTACTTTCCGTTTTCGTTTGACGTGGTCTTTACGGGACACCCTTTATAGTGAATTTCAGTATCTCATGGAATGAGTTGAACGTATTGATTGTTGACTCTATGCGGTCTTCGGGTACGAGTAGAAATGTATCGTCAAACGAGACAATACTTGGAGGACAGAATCGACAACATAAGAATGATGGCAGACATTAGTAGCCGAAAATAAAACTGCCCTTACACAACACACACAAGGAGAGGGATACAAATTTGATTTTGAAAATGTATCGATTCTCGATTACGAACAACATTATTTCAGACGGATCCTGAGTGAAATAATACATATAAGAAGAAACAATATACGTGAATTATAGAGAGGATACGAATAACTTAAGTACTGTCTATGATCACATGATATAAAAAAATGAAAATACCTAATGGATAACAATTCTGAATTGTTTCGTGTTTGTCATCATATGTGTATACCTTTATATTTTTATATCACATTGTGATTCAACATTTATTATTGAAAATTATAACATTTTCTAATATCTTCAAACTGGGAAAATTTATTATTCTTCTCCTTCTCATCTGAACCTGCGATTCAGTCACAGTTCTGGTGACATTTATTTACACATCTTGATAAACTAGCAAAAAAACATTTTAAGCATTTTCCCTACTAACATCATAATATTTATGGTGCATTGATTAATATGAATTTTTGTGAGATACTTCATCAACATACACAATGATAGCCCACAGTCGGGTTTTTGAAATTGTCATTTTCGGCATCTGCTCGTGCCAAAGCAGATAATTGAGTCTATGCAGTTGGAAGGATCGAAAACATCAGCTCAAGTTTTTATATTCTTTTTTATCTTCTTTAACGTTTTCAAAACCCTTCAATCAGCTT
This sequence comes from Propylea japonica, assembly GCA_013421045.1. NCBI lineage: Eukaryota > Metazoa > Arthropoda > Insecta > Coleoptera > Coccinellidae > Propylea > Propylea japonica. The sequence goes on from CM024240.1 coordinate 61,726,554, forward strand.
TGATACGTTGTCGAATCATTTCGAATATCTTTCGTTTCAATATTTCTCGCACATGTCGTTGGCTTATATATCACTAGTTCATGAAATTTGATTGAACGAATGATACCGTCATCCCTTAGAAGTGCGAACAGTTTTTCCCTCACCATTTTCTTCGCTGAGCTGTGCAACTTAGACTCAATTTTCTTTCCACCAAGCATCGCACACCGTATTTTTTGCTCGAAATTCCGTACACACGCTGTGAAATGCACCCGTAAACTAATTTATGAAAAACTTCTTTCGTTTTTAATGCATGGTAGAAAATCGGTTGCTTCTCTCAATTTCTAGGCATTCGGTATTATCGAGACTATTAAATCACCAACAGTTAAACATGTCGTGATATCAAAAAAGCAATTTCCCTTTTTTCTCAGTGAAGTGATGAGCTCTGTCTTTCTTTTCTGCACATCCTTTCGGTGAAATGCATTCTCATTCATATGGACAGTTCTAGGTGTCTTGCATTTTCGCCATTTTTTTATGACAAAATATGCAGAATTTTTTTTCCACCTCCTCCACTCGTTTGCGATACCGATATGTTGAGTTTTCTTCTTCACAAACTTCATTCGTTGTTTCAAAGGTTTTTTCTAATATTTCATGTGACGAGAAATTGTTTGCTAGTGAGTAGTTTCTCCTCCTTTCTTTTGAAGCAATCTGCTCCGAAAACTCTCGGATTCTTTTTCGGTTGGAACATAGGGTCATCGTCTGAACCTGTGGCGAAAAATCTTCACTAGAAGCATTGTATTTTATAAATGATTTTTTTCATTTCTGATAATTATTTCTTCCGTGGCAGATATATTTACTACATTTGATATATGAATATTTTAGGAACAATATTTCATATTAAGCATGTAGTTTTTGAGCTGAAATTACTTCACCAGGTGAAATCCACTTAATCATTTTGGAACCGAACGCACCTTGCTAATCTCAATTCTCTAGGAAAACCTTTCAAAGTTATCGTGTTTACAGCCGGCCGGATGGTTCCACGAACTTCTCAAGAAAACGGTCAGAAAGGAGGGAGACAGGGAAACCCATGGCCAATCCATCAGTTTGCATATACGCAACACAGTTGAAAATTAAGAAATCCTGGGACAAGGCGAGTTTTACCAGAGTGAGGATGTCGGAGAGTCTGGAGTCAGGGACGTCATGCTCGTGGAGCAACTCAGAAACTAAAGGAATACACTGTGCCGGACAGTTCTTGACCCTCTCATGGAAAATATGGTCAGAAGCTGTTCACCACTGAGGCTTCAGCTGCTAGTCTTGTCCTTATTAGATCATTCAATTTCCGTTCAAGCCTCTCACGTTTTATAGATCTCTGGGAGTAGACCTCATCGTAACAATCTTTAAGAAATTTTGGAAAAAAGATTTTATTTGTTGGTATACACGTATTTTAACATTTTGTCACATGTTATATTAATTTATTGTATACTAGCTGATCCGGCAACCTTTTCTTGCCTTATAAATTATAAATAACCTAGATACCGACTGCAGCGCCACCTGTCGGGCTGATTTGTGAATCTAAACCATTCTCGAATCTCCACGAACACACACAAAAAATTTCATCAAATTGGTCCAGTCGTTTAGGAGGAGTTCAGTCACATACACACGCACACAAGAAATATATATATTAAGATTTGTTAACATCATAATTTAATTGTATATTATATTTATAGTTTTATGTTATGCCAATGCTTTGTAAAGTGGCTCCACTGGATTCACGTGTCACTCGTCTTGTCATATTATCACTTCATTTACATCTCATTTGTTATTTCGTTGTCGGTATATTTGTTTATTTCTTCTGGAAAAAACTGCGCTCGATTTGGACGATTAGAAAATTTTTTATAGTTCATAATACAATACATAGTACAAATGTAATACATTTTTTGACGAAATCAGGAAAATATAGCCCGAAAACCGAGAACGTAAACAAAGTAATTATATCTTTTCTTACTGTCGCAAGCTCTGTTCAATATTGCCAATACATGATCAGATTATTTCAGCAATGTTTTTGACTTTGAGATAACATGATAAAGTTAATTCTATGTTGCTATATAGAATGACGAAAGACCTATCATCCTAACGAGATGTTCATTCAAGTAATGAAAGTTAAAACCTGTTCACAAATCAAAAATTGACAATACATCCCAATTTCAAGCAAGATGATGGTTGTATAATTGAAATCATCATAAATGTTTCATACTGTAATCTTGTAATACCCAATTCGTTTTTTCTTGGCCCCAATCTGTTCACCTCATAGTGAATCTTCGTTTGGTACGATACACAGTTTCACCATGCAATAAATCCCATTGAAGATTATTTTTAGCAAAAATCATGGTACTGAGATCGTGACATTCTAGAAGCCATTCTAAATAGGTACCTGAGCTGTGCCGAAGCCTTGTGCTTAGTGCTCGTGAAAGGACTTGAAGCACTTTCGTGCTCGTAAGCACTATGCTCGCGAGCACTTGATTGAACCAGTGCTTAGTGCTGGTGCTTCGCGCGAATTTTTCGAAAGGGCTTAGTGCTTAGTAATTCGAAAAAGTGCTTCCGAGCACCAAAGTGCTCCCAAGCACTTTCAGGAATTACCAAGCACTAAGCCCTTCATGTACTTGTTGGAACATAGAAATGGCAGACTTTCGCGTGCTTCAAATAGAGAAAGAACTAAAATTTTTTTTTTCGTTTCATTTCTATAGATAGAAAATTTGTCCATATTTTCTTGCATTACTAACACTGGTGTTAAGAAACAATCTCGCTGTATGTTATGGACTTTGTGGTTTTTACGTTTTCATTATTTCGACAAGAAAAACAGATTGTTATGATGTTATGGCGGAATTTTTTCAGGAGAGCTCTATGGAGCAATGCGACCTTTTTTCAACATACGATTCGGGTATCTTTTATCATGATTTCAAGTAATTTATTAGCGAATATTCTAGTTACAGTTTGTTAACTGAATGAATGCCATATAGAGCTCAGAAAACCATAAGAAACATTTCCATCTAATTTGTTGACAAAACGTCACTCTTTCTCTAGAACTTTTTTTGGTATGTCGTCATGGTAACCTGTCTGTATATCCGGAATTTATCAAAAATAATTATTTCGTCGATCCAAAAGGTGATTTTAATTTGTACAAAAATTAATATAAATGACCAATTTTGATGTTTAATTGATGCTGTTCCAGTGTGCTATTTCCATGAACAAACGAACATAAAGCATTCAGAAGCGATAGAGTAATGTCTCAACTCAACTCAACAGAAATATAGAAATTTATATTTATGTCAAATGTATGTCTTGTGAAAAATAAGAGTTTATTTCAATCAAGATTTTTATATATACAATTCATATTGATGTCGTCGGAAAAATCATGTAAGCAACCCAGTTATTAATCAATTAATCTAGCGACTAGGTCTCGAACTATTAATGCGTAAGCGGAGCGAACGCTTCAAAATATCTTGACCATCAGTCGCCTCTCTCAAATAACCTAGTTGATTAAATATCTATTAAACGACTCGCTAAAAAAACCTATTGTCAATTTCAATTATGTCCAGTTTAAAACACGATAACATTAAAAAGAAAAAATCAAAATTCCAAACTAAAAGATATTTGGATGGAAAATATTAAGTTTGATTTTGAAAAGTGCTTAGTGCTCGGTGCTCGTGTAAACGAATTACTTTCCAAAAGTGCTTAGTGATCGCGAGCATTCTTCAAAAAATAAGGGCTTAGTGCTCGAGATTCCCGAGTACTTTTCAATAGGGCTTAGTGCTTTGTGCTCGAAGCACTTTTCTTCAGTGCTCGGCACAGCTCTGTTAGGTACTATAGTAGAAGGCACTAGAACCTCAAATTATGAAATCATCAGTGGAAGGAAAGTCTTTCATAATATCTATTTTCCTAGGAAAGCTGTGTGAAAAATTGGTGATACTTTTCTCATTGAATGAAAATCTTCCCCTCAGATTTCAAAGAAAGTATTCATCTAATATTCAGTCTATTGTACACAATTGCTCAGTTGCAGGAACGTCCATTAAAATTTAAAGGTCCATTAAACCCTTAATCCTCCATTAGTTCCTTGTAATAATGGAGGATTAAGAGTTTAATGGACCTTTAAATTTTAATGGACGTTCTTGCAACTGACACATATCATATTTTCTCTGACGACGCCGACTCCACAAATTTAAAATTGCTATATTTCAGTAACTATACATTTTGGATCATGGTTCTCTGTACTCAATTCCTTTGAAATGACGTCCAGTTTAATGCCTCAAATGTTTAGGATATCAGTATTAATCACAGAATACTCCATTTTTTGGGAAACAGAAAATCTCACACTCACCAGGAGATATTCTCCGTTAAAGTTCACTGAAGAATGGGCGACTAGTTTTACATACTCCTGTTCACCTAAAATTTCCGAAATTCCGAAATTCGTATTTCTACTGCAAACTCGAAATTATGAAAATACTTCTACTTCCATTTTGTACCATAAAAGTTATGAACTTTTGAAAGTTGTGAGCTGAATATAGATGTGTTATTTTTCGATTATCAGTACAACAGAGGAAAAAGGCTTTCCAGATGCAACACAGCTGTTTTTTTTTCAGAAGCAAGTTTTCAAAGTTAATAGGCATTATCTGACTGTACAGTGTCTCCCAATAAGCTTGATAGAACTTTGAAATTGAATAAAACAACAACAAATTAACCGATTTGGTTCTCAAACATTTATTCGAAAGATATGGTGTATAAGTTTATGATTTGAACAAGATATCGTTCAAATGGCCTCCACGAGCTCGTTTGCAGACCTTAATTCGTTTGACCCAATATTCCATGACTCGGCCTAGCATTTCCTGTGGTATGGCCTCGATACACCTCGTAATGTTCTCCTCAAGGTCTTGAATTGTCGCTGGAGAGTTGCTGTACACTTGTGATTTCACATATCCCCATAAAAAAAGTCCAAGGGCGTTAAATCACACGATCTTGGCGGCCAGGCGATGGGGCCGTTTCTCGAAATTAATGAGTCGCCGAACTTATCGCGCAATAAGTCATGTTGTCGTTCGAAATGTGTGGGGGGGGGCGCCGTCCTGTTGGAAATAAAGATCGTCGTCACCAATTTCATCAAATTTCGGGAAGAGAAATTCACGCAGCAAGTCGCTATAGCGCTGGCCGTTGACAGTAACGGCTTGTCCGGCGTAATTTCGGAAAAAATACGGCCCGATGATGCCACCACTCCACAATCCACACCAAACTGTGATCTTTTGTGGATGCAAAGGTCTTTCTTGCACCACTTGTGGATTAGAATCGCTCCAATATCGGCAATTCTGCTTGTTAACGAAGCCGTTCAGCCAGAAATGAGCCTCTCTTCGCGTGGCCACCGGCGAACGCGAATTTGCGTAATAAATTTGGACGATTTCCAAACGTTGTGTGGGCGTGAAACTTTTCATGGTAAAACTTTGAACCTTTCTGAATAAAATGACACTTCGAACGTCAAAATTGATAAACAAATATGGCCGCCAAAACCTTACAAAGTTCTACAACCTTATTGGGAACACTATACATAAAGATGAAACGAGGTGAGAAATTTAGCCCTTCTGCCTAAAAAAGGACCAAATCGTATGAAACTCCTCGAAAACCTCAGGAAAAAAGTTGATTATCTCTATAACACTACAAAAGACGAAAATCCAGCATAGTTTGTAGAAAAAGCAAAAGCTAAAGTAAGGCGGTGTGTTGTCCAAACTGTTAAGGTTTCTACAGTAAATATAGTCTGAGAAACCATTTACCGCGTTGCAATCCTGAAGTATTTCGAGCGAAAAAAAGGCGGAAAACTATCTAACCCGAAGCCAGAAAATTGATGAACATTCTGGGCTTCAAAGGATTTGCGAAAAAAAAATTTCCTCACATGAGAAAAGATGATGTTACTTACTAACATCATAAGATATGATGAGCCATCATTCAATACGGAAATTATTCATGTCGAAAATATACTTCCGAGCACCATGCCACAAATAAGGTCACACTTGAGGGCATTTGGAAAGCTTTTATTGGCAGCCAAGGAAATCAATTCAAACTTAAAAACATGAATGATTTGCTTAATGCAAGGAATGATTCCCTAATTATCGGAGCAATCAATAAGATAGCAGGCCTCAAAGAAACAACGGGACTGTATCGTTCACCAGCCACTGCCATGTCGTTCCAGGACAAAGAAGAATTTGCTAACCGTCTTCGATTCAGAATTCAATGTGACAATAATAAACATGAAATCGAAAGTCAAAAAATTTTAAAGCGCCGCAAAAGAACCGTTCTCCCTAGGACAGAAGTAATCGCTGAATTCTGAGATTACCAGGAATGCAAATTAAGATGGTATATAGAAAAAATAGAAAAACATTTCTGCACAGAAGAGTGAATAAACTGGCACAATATACCCTGGTTCACTTAGCAGTTTTCAATTAGAAAGCGTCCAGGGGGAAACTCAAAGAATTCTTATTGATGACTATGCACTATGAAGTACTTGATGATGGTGAGCTCGAAATTGAAGATTTGATAACCAAGGAACAAAGTAGAAAATGAGCTAGAATAAAATTCACGGCGAAGTTGGGCAATGATGATGCTTTACTAGTGTACAAAGATTTGGAATTTAGAGCGATTAATTTAATCCTGAAATTCAGAGATAATGCAGGAGTCAATAAGAGTAATAGATATATATTCGGGGAGCCTTCGCAATATCGATTTCAGAAAACCTTTTAGGCTTGCGCATTAGTAATAAAAAATCAAAGGAATCTGGAATTCCCATATAACAACTTCTGAGAACTAAGCTACTCAGACAACATTTAGCAACTGGAACAGCATAGCATAATGTTGACTTCAGATTATGCAATAGATTATCAGGTCCGTCAAGTTGGCCAGGAAGTTCCGGCACTTCTTGAAGAAAAATTTTCACGGTAAATGATAGCTAGTTGCAGGGAGATGCTGAAGAAAAAATCGAAATATCTTCAACCGTAGTGGAAAAATCGACGATTGAATTTTCCGGGCCAACTTAGGTGCAGCCTGGACACATGAGCATTTTCCATCGAAATGCTAACAAAGTTTAATGCTAGCTAGATGCTGAGAGATGCTGAAGATAAAATCGAAATATCTTCAACCGTGGTGGAAAAATCGACGATTAATAATCACAAAAACTATAAAGTGAGAAAATTATAACGGAGGAAGCAAATTATTTTTATACAGAATAAATTAAGAGGATTTTTGAAAATAATCATCTTCATTAATGCGACGTTCAGATTTTTTCTTGAGATCATCGTATTTCTCCCATTTACCACACAATCTCTTGCGAAAGCCAAAAAGACCCACGGAATCTTTGTTTCCTCCGACTATTTCTATCACACCTCTCAAAAAAATGTTTTTTTCCAGTATATGAATGTCATTAGGTATATCGGACAGCTTAGATCTCACATCATACTTTTTTCATCCGTCCATTCCAGGAATATCAAAAAATCATTGATTGTGTTTCTTATTTCCTTGGAATTTGTATTACATTCTGAACAGAACACATTTTTCCTGTACGTGAACGATTAAGACTTGTTTCAAATTCATCAATATTGTTAACTGATATTATAGACTTTTTAATCACTTCTTTATATCCACATGAAGTACATAGCACCTCAGCGGTTGGCACCACGCCAAGAAATGTTCACCCTTGAGGTCATTCAGAACCTCGACAAGTGTTGTGATGCAGGATATTAACATCAAGTTATTAGGCAAAAGTTCTTCTCTATGAATTTTTTTCATAACTTTACCTATCAGTTCATATTACTTGAGCACTCTTTTTTCCTGTAACAAGTTTTTGGACAATATGCAAAATGCAATTATCAGCAGTAGTCCTTTCAATTTCATACCAGTCCAAAAAATGCTGTATATAGAATTTGCAAGGGACAATCTATTGTACAAGTGTTTGTTATAATATACTTCGAATTTTCAATTTTGATCGGCTTCAAATCACTTACATTAGCATTTCTCAGAAATCCAATTGGTAATATTAATAATAATAATAATAATAAATCTTTATTTTACCCAACAGGAAAATCCCAATTAAAGGGCAAAGTAATACATATTACGTGTTACAATTCAAAAGTTCTTAACATTTTTAAAGAAGTTTGAAACTGAAAATACACCAAATAAATTTAAATACTAGTAAACACAAATTCAAGTCCCCAAGCTAACTGAACAAATTCATCGCCAGTCTATCAGCACTTCGACATATTCTATAAACCGGACACCGTTCGAATATATTTGTACGAGCCGTCGGTAAATGAAACATATTCGTATAGATCTCGTTACCAATCTCGGAACGTTGAAAGTAACTTTTGACAGCAAATAGGGGCAGTCTATTCTGTTATTTAGAAGTCTTCGTGCAAACCCGGCACACTGCTCCTCATGCCTCGCAAGCAGGGAAGAAATTCTCATTTCACCCATTATACCTGACAGATCTGCTCCACGCTCAGGAAACCTCCCAGTAGTCCTAAATGTAACATATTTGAAAAATTTCCTATGTATGCGCTCCAATGGTACAAGATGACAGTTGTAGATGGGAAACCAGATCAAGTTAGCATACTCTAGTCTACTGATTACGTAAGTGAAGTACAAGCTTCTGAGTACCGACAGATCATCAAACTCTGCAGTAGATCTTAGCACAAACCCCAATGTCCTACTAGCCCCAGCACATATTTCCTCAATGTGGGGAATGAAACTGAGGGTAGAGTCAAACAATACTCCAAGATCACGAATTTGATCCTTCACGTTTATAAACTTGCCTGCTATATTTATAGTTGAAATTGAGCGGTTGTGATTTCCTCGTGAATGTGACCTTGAAACACTTTTCCATGTTCAGTATGAGTTTGTTACGCAAACACCACTGGTGCATGTACTCTAGGCTTGATTGAAGCAGTAATAAATCTAATTCATTGAGTATTCTCAGATAGAGCTTGAAGTCATCAGCAAACGCTAGCGCTGGACATTTCAGGGAGGTAAGAAGATCGTTCATATATATTATAAATAACAGTGGTCCCAAGTTCGACCCCTGCGGCACACCACAGGAGAGAATGTACTCAAATGATCTGAAGCCGTTGTAAAATACATAACTTACTCTTCCCCTCAAATATGACCTCAATAGTCTCACATATGCAGAACTGAGACCGAAAGATGATAGCTTTCTCATGAGAATAACATGATCAACTGTATCAAAAGCTCGCGATAAATCTGTATATAACACGTCAACCTGACCCCCATCATCCAAACACTCCGAGACATATTGTGAGATCGTAGCCAAGTTTGTCACAGTGGATCTTCCCTTCACAAATCCATGCTGCCGAGTAGAAATATATGAGCTCACGTTGAAATAAATATGTTCATGCAGTAACTCTTCGTAAACCTTAGCAAAATTAGATAAAATGGAAATTGGTCTATAATTATGAATTTGTGATTTGTCCCCTTTCTTGAAGATAGGTACCACGCGAGCTCTCTTCCATCGATCAGGGAATGTACAGGTTCGCAAACTTAGGTTTATTATATAATGTAATGGCTCAGCCAACACCGCACCACAGATTTTTACTACAAATGACGGAACAGCATCATCTCCAGCCGTTGACTTATGGGAAAACTTGGACATGATTGATTCGATTTCTTCTTTGGAAATCATCGGCAAAGGAACTGGTGATGGTAGCTGGGCAAACTCGTCAGAATTAGTCTCCTCCTCAACAGGTCCCCCGGTTACCGCTCCAGAAAAATGACTCGCAAACTGATCCACAATACTCTGTGGACCATCGTAAGAAGCTCCATCATCGTGAATGATCCCAGGAATCCTAGTGGTTCCCTGTTTTTGATGAATAAACCTCCAGAGGTCAGCCGGATTGGATCTTAGTTATCCTGTATATTAATCAAGTATTCATTATACGCTGAAGATATCTCAGACTTCACCATCGATCGCATACGTCTAAACTCATCCCAGTATTTTGAGTCCCGAGTTGAGAGCCATCTCGAACGATAGAAGCTCTTCAATCGGATATGACGTTTAATTCCAGCAGTAAACCATACTGGAAAGCGACGGCCACCAGAAGTATACCTCCTACGAGGCACATGCTCATCGAAGATTTGATATAACTGCTTATAAAAATAATTCAAAGCATCGTCGACCTGATCGAAATCATCCAAAACTCTCCAGTCAAATCCTCCAATTGACGATAACAATCCCTCGAAATTGGCTTTTCTGAAGTCATAAGAAGTATCTGCTACTTTTTGAAAATTAGGTTGACTTTGCTGCGAAGAATGCTTCAGTAGGATATTCAGTGCCGGATGATAGGGATCCTCGGGTACAAAAGGAGCATCACAGCGGTCGACAGACACGTCAAGAGGATCCGAAACCAGCACCAAGTCTAGTAGTCTGTCATCCCTGTTCAAAACTTCATTTACCTGTCCCAGCTTCAGAAGGTCACAAAAATGACGCAAAATCATATCCTTAGGGCTTCCGCAACCACCCTGTCTGTAATTTGGTACGTTGAAATCTCCCACGATCAAAAGAGTTTCCTTTAGAAACTTAAGTTCCAGGGCTGATGCAAAAGTTTCGAGATGAAAACCAGACACGTCAGGTGGCACATAGACCACACAAATAATGAACGGAGACGGGAAAATACACCTGCACAGCACAACATCTATAAGTGGAACGAGGTCCTTCAGAAACCTATTATCCAGTTCTTCAAATTCTACACTGTCGGAAAACGCAAGCAAGACACCACCACCACGAGATCTATTAACATTTAGAAATTGTCTGTCACCACGAACAATGCTGTAGCCCGGCGGACAAACTTCACCATCAAGAACAGACTCATTGAGCCATGTCTCACTTATACAAATTACGTCATACGAACACTCACACAATGATCGATTATTCGAGATTTATCTCCTAAATCGATAAAAGCCCATTCTTCTTGGGGTTCCAAACAAGATTTTCTAAGTCGATTTTTTCTTCACAATGCCTCCCCGCGCCAATTTTCCACTGATACTGTTTTCTTCCACAGACAATTTCTCACTACTTTCTGGAAGCTCCATGGTTTTTTTTTAAATCACTACTTGTATCATCGGATACAAAAATTGAAATGGAAAAATTCAACTTTTTATGTTGTTAAAATTGCTTTTGACACTTGCACTGAAACAAACTGTTTCACTATTCTTTAGAACCGGCGTGATGACTACTGTCCAAAGTGGCAAAAGTCTACATATCCTCTTCACTTACTTCTCCAATTGCAACTTTTGCTCTAGACAAAATCGATTCCGCCCATGTTTTGAACCGAGATTCATAGTAATCTATTTCCATCAAAAACTCCGTATCTTCTGTTACGGTAGCTTCTTGATCTGTGAAAACCGTATCTAAAATAGTTTTTCTTCTGTTGATTCACTACCTTCAGCAATGAGATTTTTGAGAAATTGTTTTCTTCTGTTGGGCTAAGGTGGCATTTCGTAATTTATCGAGTCCCTCAGTTTCACTCAAAGATACAACAAATATTGCGAAAAGAATATTTTCTAAATCTTTTATATTAGAGCATAATAAAACTTTGGTGAGGCTCCTTGAATAAAATTGCTTCGTTCTGATTTTTGATTTTATAGGGACTTAAGTTGAACCAGTAATTTCACCACATGAGCTACATCGCATCTGATGAATTGGTGGTTTGCTAGTTCCATGAATCAATAGGTTTGTAGAGGTTATTGATATATTCTGTTATACTGTATGATTCTCTAAACGATTTAGCAATTCCTGATAGTAAAGCCAAGGACATATCACAAACAATTTCTGTGGGTTTTGCTGCTCTATCTCTTTTCCAATTATTCAACCAATTTGTTTGAAGGATCGCTCACTGCTATATCAAAAAGGAATATTGAACCAGAAAGACTGTTGTCTGGTCGTTTCAATTTTTTCACATTACCTCCAGTTGCGTCAATTGCTATTTTCAAGAAATTATTCTTACAATATTCATTATATACATGTAATTGCAGTGATGACAAATAACGAAGGAAGAAACGATATATTCTAATATCCTTGATGTACATATTATATGGATTCAAAACTGGACTGTGGAAAAATAGTTGTTCAAAGTCATCATCTGTTCTCAGTTTTCTTCGTGTTTCATTTTTTATTACCTTCCAAATAGTTTTTGTTTTGTTTTCAGATTTGTTTATAAGTTGATCATTCTTCTGTTTTTTCGATGCTATGTTTCAGTTGTTCTTTGCATTTTTTGTAAGCAGTGTAAGCATCGTGGTATCGAGTTGCCCAAAATCTCGTATCCAGAACCTCTAATTGACGTTTGAGTTCTATTACATTTTCATCAGTACTTCTCCATATATTGGTGTTATATCAACGTCTTTTTCTTTGTGGAAACTCAAGGTCAAAATTAATTTTCAAATAATGGAAGAAATATCTGAAGCTCTCCTCAGCTTTCAATGGTTCTAGTTTGTCATTCCAATCTATGTGACTCAATTTCTGTTTGATGTTATTAATTCCAGAGGTTGTTATATTCCTATTTACTGTGAAAGTGATGTTATTCTTGTATTTTTTTTAATTTTTCCGAAGGAAATGAAACTATCTGTCTAAAATGATCTCCCAAGTGAAGATTTCTTGTATAGGATGTCTTCATTTCAAAGTTGCAGAAAATATTATCAATGCAACTTGAACTTGTATAGTAGCAGTGATTCTTGATGGCTCATTCATAATGTTGGCAGTTGTACCATTTTTAATAAATTAATTAATTTATTTCTATTTCTACTCTTCTCTATGACATCCGTATTGAAATCTCCAGAAATAATCCATTTATATTTTGGATACTGGATACTTTGATACAATAGCTTTTTTCAAAGGTTTGAATGCTAGATCTCGTACTTGCAAAAATTCAGTGGTTTGTTTACCAGTGGCGGCATAGCTCATTCTGAAAACAAAAAAGGGCTATATCTCCTTATTTAGGCCGAATCGGCAAAAATGGTAGAGGAAAAAGTGTTTCTTTTGACCCCAGGAATATATGGTTAAATATATGTACAAATCAAAGACTCACCCTGTATATATAAAGGGTGTCCTGAAAACAATGGATAAGCCTGCAACTATAGATAGACACTGTCGTGGTCTAACTTATTCCAAATTTTGACCTTAATGAAAATTCCACGGTTTCGGAGATATTCATGGCTTTCGTATTTTTAGAAAATTTCCATGTGCGATTAGTTTTTCTACTGCCATTTCTTCAAATGGAGAAATATTTCGATATGTTTTTTTTTAATTTCACATGAGAAAATTCAGCTATCGAAAACAAAGACTTCAATTCATCAAACTAGTGTAAAAGTTAGAAACTCGTGAATTACAAAGAAAAATTGAAAACTAAATGAAATTTCCTTCAAGTTTGGTGAGCTACAGTGTAAAAAAAATGTAGGACGCCCCTGGTACACATCATCTTAAAAACTTGCTCAGTTATTGCTGATTCCAACAAGGTATCATAAGCCTAGGCATTCTGTAGTTTTTCATTCTGGTAACTACTTGATTACCAAATAGTCGAAAATTTCAAAAAACTGTTTTTGTTGTAATCGTTATTCTGAGCTCATGTGTTAAAGTCAGGAGGCCATTTTTGTTGGAATCTAGTAGAAAATTACGAAAATGATTTTTATTTTGAAAAAAGCAGTAGCGTATAGTTTCTCTGGTTGAATAGAAATATGGCATTATTTGCATTCAACGTCCTGTATCTCGAAAACTTTACCGGACCTAATTGTGTTTGACAAAATTTCTTATTTTCTTACATTTTGTACATAGTTAAAAGGAAAGTATCAACTTAAAAATACCCTGCGTTGCTACAATAGAGGTATGTAGAATATTCATTACAATAAAATAAAACGAATTATTACCAAATTACTATTCGATGGAAAAAATAAAACGAATAATACCAATTACTTATTCATTGGACTGGAATTATTGATGGCCGGGTGATCGAGCCTTATGAACTTCCCGCCACACTAATGCTTTTTTCAAAATAAAAATAATTTTCGTAATTTTCCACTAGATTCCAACAAAAATGGCCTCCTGACTTTAACACATGAGCTCAGAATAACGATTAAAACAAAAACAGTTTTTCGAAATTTTTCGACTATTTGGTAATCAAGTACAGTAGAACCTCGATTATCCGAACTAATTGGTAATGAGACTAGTGCGGATAATCAAAAGTTCGGATAATCGAAATGTGGGACTTTAAAACCCCGTGCGGCACTTTCCTGCCGAGATGCGAGATACTTCCTTGACAGAGATTTCCAATTAAGACCGGTCTCATCTGCATTATAAACATCTTCCCGAGTAAAACCCCTCTTTTTCCAAAAAACGAGTTGAATTCCTTTTTGAACTCTTCAGCCGCACTTGAATTCGCTGATAGAGATTCTCCCTGAATTTGAAGATATCGTATTCCATGGCGCAACTTGAAACTATGAAGCCAACCAGAACTTGCCTTGAAATTATCTGATCCACCGAATTTTTATTCAACTCAAGAGCTTTCTCACACAAGAGAGGACCCGAAATCGGTTCCCCCCAAGCTACGCCGCTGTATGAACCAAGTAGAAAAAGCTTTATCTAGTTCTTGATCTTTCGCATTTTCATAACTTTTCTTTTCTTCACACCGTCACTACTTTCCATCGTAGATGAAAATGCTATGAGAGCATCTCGATTTTTTTAATATCGGTGATTGTTGATTTTCCAACACCATAAAGACGTGCTAAATTTGCATTACTTTCACCCTTATCTGATTTAGATAGTATTTCTATTTTTTTCCAACGTAAGAACAGTACGTTTTCGTTGGGAGTTGAAAGGTGACTCGACGTTGTAGCCATTTCACAAGTGCATGCGAAATTTTCGCAAGCTCCTGCTGACTACTACGTAACGTCCGACGTTCGATGAAATACTGAACATAGAGAAAAGAAACTATTTTTCTATGATACTGAAACAGATCGAGATCGCGTCTCAACAAGCTCGATCAGTCCCAACCATGATATAAGAAACATATATCCTTATATCATGGTCCCAGCCATCGTCTGGCGGAAGATTCGGAAGAAATCGCCAACGTTCGGATAATTGGCCGTTCGGATAAACTGAGTCTGCGTTCGGATAATTGAACGTTCGGATGCACTGAGTCCACGTTCGGATAATTGAGGTTCGGATAATCGAGGTTCTACTGTAGTTACAAACATGAAAAACTACAGAATGCCTAGGCTTATGATACCTTGTTGGAATCTGCAATAACTGAGCAAGTTTTCAAGATGATGTGTACCAGGGGCGTCCTAAAGTTTTTTTTACACTGTAGCTCATCAAACTTGAAGGAAATTTCATTTAGTTTTCAATTTTTCTTTGTAATTCACGAGTTTCTAACTTTTTACACTAGTTGATGGATTTAAATCTTGGATCTGAACTTTCATGTGAAATACCATATCGAAATACTCTAGTTGTAGGCTTAATCCATTGTTTTCTACGAAAACCAGGATCTCCGAAACCGTATCATTAAGGTCAAAATTTGGAATAAGTTAACACTGTCTAATCTAGTTCGGCTTCCATGTTTTCACACCCTGGTATACAATATCATCCAACACTCTTCTTCAGGTATTCAATTCCAGTAATAATCTCTTCTTTGAAGTTATTGAGTTCCTCTATGGCTCTGCAAGATAACGAATTTTTGATAAATATCAATGCACCTCCATTCTTGTACTTAGCTCCACTCCAATATTATATAATTATCAACCATAATATTAGGAAAAATAACACTTTCTTTTTCACTATACCAGTGAGCAGTTAGGCAAACAATCTCTGGTTGAATTTCATCAATTATGTTATTGAATATACTAACCTTATTTCTGAGGCATTGAATATTAAGGTTGAGTAGTGTTATATCAGATAGAATTATATTGGTTGCCCTGTTGTGGCTACCGATTGAAAATTTGGATTCATAGTTGATTCACTATAAGTTCTTTCGGCACTGAACCTGAAACGAGCAAATGCAACTCCAATAGGCCAGAATTTGGTGTCATAGATGGCTTCCTTCTATTTAAAATCTACTCCTATTTGGATACATTCGTTATCTTTAATCTTCAGTAACGTTTCCATTTTACGAACAATTTAAGGTTCCCCTTCAGTGGGTTGTAGTTTTTCAGTGAGGTAGTTTTTTATTATTTCTTCCGTGACCCCATTTTTGATCTTTGAAATGAAAAGCCAGAGTTTTTTGGATTGTGAATCTCTTTCTCGAAGTCCACCTCCGTTCCAGAATCGGCAATTGTCTGTCCAGTACCGACGTAAATAAGCGTTTTGGTTTCATTTATTTCATTGGATTATTTGAGTTGGGTTGTTTTATTATTGCATTTTCATGGTTATTTAGGTACTTGTTTACGGATTCCATAAGTAGGGTTATGTTTTCTTGAATTGTCAAGGACGTCCTCTTTCTGTTTCGGGTCATTCTGGCTGACAGCTGACAAGCGTAGTTCAGATGTATCATGATGTTTTACTGGTGTTTTATTTTCCTGTCTATTTACGGTTTTTTGAGAGAACATGGCTGTAGGAATCTTTATCAGTTTTCAAATCAGTACAACTAACCTTTTCTAATAACAATCGGTTATTTTCCATAAGAACTCTGTTCTTTTCCTGGGATTCCTGTAGCAACCTTTTGAGGTACTCGTTTTCCATTTGTAGGAGATTGTTTTGTGTCCGAATTTCTTTGTCTGGGATGATTTGTTCTGGTGGTACTTTTTCTTGTGGGATATGCTTACACATTGCTTCTTTTCGGTTTGCACGATGGATGAAATATTCCACTACATTGACACACTTAACGTAGTCAACTACTTTTCTTGCACAATTTGATCACTTTTTTCATTTCTCTCTGTGCGTAACTCCGCTGTGTCTTCACTCGTCGCGATTTTCATTCTTTTAATCTCAATTCAATCTCACCGCAAAAGAGTTCATAAACTCCAGAACAATCACTCTGGTTCAACTTATCTTTGTTCTCAACTTAAATTGTTTGAAAAAGGTGCAACTCTTTATGGCAAATCGGTTGTTATCTTTCTTTAATATATTTAGGACAGAATGCGTGACATTACCAGTCAGTAATGGGAATAAACACCAAAAGGTCAGTATCCACCGGGTCAGTACCCAGTGAGTCACTAACAGGGACAGGAAAAGTACCATTTGAAACATTATTGCTAGAGTTACCATGTATGGAGTAGATTTGCAACTGTTTCAATTTGTTGTGAAAAAATTATTCCTGGTTCACTTTTTTTTTCACTTGTTACCCATGCACTTTTCTTATCTCCAACAATTATTTTTCTTTCTCGCTTTTCTCTTCAATCCGATAATTTAATCGCCCGAAATCTGTATTTTCAAAATTCTGACACGTCACGAACACATGAAAATATTTTCCGGAAAATTTTCTCATTCAGGGGTACATTCTACGAACTGTGCGTGACCCCTGTTCACGTTGATCCACGTACACATCTGAGCAAAACAGCCGAATGAGCACATCGCGCTGAATGAGCATTCAGAATATTCAGATGTGGACGGACAAAACGCACCTTGCCGAACGCGCGGAGCCGATCCGCAATTTGTCGGTCTTTCAAAGGAAATTCGTGCTCAGTGTAGACGGGTTGTCACAGTTACTCCGAATGGAGTAGATCTACTCCTTTTGATTACTTCCTACTTCACTACTCCAAAAGTTGGTTTCTACTTCGGTACCTACCAGGGAATGTTTTCCGATGTTTTCTCGACGCAATAACTTTCGGACGGAAATTCAATCGAATGAGTTATGCAAGTTACTATCAGTTAGCATTCTCCTAGATTATGAGTATCGGAGTTTCATATATACGAAAATAGAAATAATAATAATAATAATGCGTGTGAAAGTACTGCAATGACATTGTGTAGTGTATGAACCATAGTTTAGAAATTATTTCCAAATAATCAAAATTCGCTAAGATGGGCAATATCCTCAATACAAACGTGAGGAGTGGAAGCATTATACAAGCCGAACAGTGGATGAAACTGACAAAAAATAATCCTCCTCATGTAAACAACCCATGGAATGAGGTCTTGCATGTGACCATTCCATTTAAAAATGACAAACTTCACATCTTTTTAACATATATACACCACACAAGCCGAAAAATTGAAGAAAACCTATTAATCAAAGCCGCACTATACCAGTATTCTATAATTATAGGTGATTTTAATACTAACGCTGCAAAAGAAAACAAATCAATCAGTTCACCAAAAATTCAGATTTTGTTCAGCTGCATACTCCGCCCACCTTTATTATGACTGGTAACCCAAGTAGTACCCCAGATATTATACTAAACACGAAAAATTTACAGCCAAATATCAAATATGTGCAACTGACACCTGACCTTGGTTCGGATCACCTGGCCATTGAATTCACCCTGGACTTTGACAAGGACCCGATGGAATATCCACAAGAGATCATCTATATGTATGACAAATGCAACATAGAAAAGGTTGACGATGAAATGTGCCAGTGGATTGAAATGAAAAGAGAGGATGAAATTACCTCAGAGTTCATAACCGGTTTCATGGGCAAACTACAAGATACAATTCAATCTGAAACACCAGTGATCAGGAAACAATACCACAAGCCAAAATTGCCACCCTTCATATTGAAACTTATTAAATTAAAAAAAACAAGTGTATCGAGAAATTAAACGTTGTGAAGACGAAGAACAAAAGAGGAAATACAATCAGCTAAATAAAGACATACACAGACTCATAATGCACCATCGTTCATCAAATATCTTGAAGCATGCAAATCAATAGAAAATCAACAAGGACGCAACTACTGGAATACCATAAAAAAATTAACTAAATATAGAAAACATGGAAATAAAGAAACCTTCAATATGAGTGGAAAGGACTTAACAACTGATGATGATGTTGCCAACGCATTTGCTTCACATTTTGAGAAAATATATAATTTGACCATGACAGAACATTCGATGAAGAACATAAGAAAACAGTTAAACCATGGCACGATAGTGAATTTCCCTCTTCACAGAGTATATATGATATTGATGAGGAAGAATACTTTCAAGTCTTGAATGGTGGTAAAAACTCTGCTCCTGGACATAATAAAATACCAAGAAAAATACTACGCAAGCTGGACCTCCCTATTCACAGAAAAATAATAGAAATTTACAATTACTGCTTGAAACAGGGACATTTTCCTGAAGTGTGGAAGAGAGGAGTTATAGTTACCATTCCCAAAACAAAAACGGACCACTCTAGAATCGAAAACTATAGACCCATCACTCTCTTACCTGTATGTGGAAAAAACTTCGAAAAGATTATCAAGACAAGAATCGAAAAACTCCTAGGCCGCTTCATTCCAAAATATCAGTTCGGATTTAGACCAAAATCATCAACAATACATCCGCTAATAATACTAACAACTAATGTACAGACAAAATATAAGGAAGGCAAACATTCAGCTGCATTGTTCATGGATATACAGAAGGCGTTTGATAGTGTATGGCATGCAGGATTATTGTACAAACTACATTTGCTTGGGTGTCCAGATTATCTGCTGAAGGCGATCAAAGGGTTTCTGTGTGGCCGGAGTATCCAGGTGAAAATTAGAGACACAACCTCACGAAGTTTCACTCCAGAACAAGGATTGCCCCAGGGTTCCCCCCTTTCAACACTACTTTATAATATTTACTGCTCTGATATTTATAGCCACCACTCACTTAGAGTGAATAAAGATTCATATATACTGCAGTTTGCAGACGACACAGCGATTGTCTCACATGGAAATTCCGTAAATGAAACAATACAAACATTGCAGGACATAACAAACAAAACATCAATTTGGATGAAAAAGTGGAGAATCAAACCTAATCCACAGAAATCAGAATTTATACTTTTCCACCATAAACTGAACAGCACATCACCAAGACTCCAATTTAACAACGTTCCAATCCACCCTGCCAATTCTTTTAAATATTTAGGAGTAATAATGGACTCAAAATTAAGCTTCAAATCTCATATAACAACTGTAAAAAAAAACACCATAGCTAGAGCCAATCACTTCCGTTCCATCACATACAAGGACCAAGGTATCAGCACCAAGACAGCAAGTAGAATATATAAAACGATATGTAGACCCATGCTGGAGTATGGCCACTAATTATACGAGACAAAATTAGAGATCCTAATAACCCACTACACCACCCATCGAATGAATTGGTATATCAGAGAACGGAAGTTGAACCAATACAATTTAGAATCAAAAGACTTAATGGAAATTTGCAAAGAGAGCACAGAATGGGGAGATTATTACTCCATTACTTCTGGAGTTCAGTGAGAATCGAGCCAGTAAGAGGAAAATTTCTGCCAAGCCCCTGTACTATTCATTGGAAATGATTTGAAACTTTTTTTTTGTATGGATTTTTGTAAAATGTCGATTTTCACATAAATATTATTGTTATGTTATTATGGTGAAATTGTAATGAGTATTATGTAACAGGCTGAAAGACTTCGGTCGTTGGCCTTTTGGAGAAGATCAAATAAAGCTACTTTATTATTATTATTAATCAAAATTCAGAAAAAGGCTATTATGTTATTCATTTAGGATAGTAAAAATAGATTTTATGATACAGATTTATTATGTATTGTTTTCATTTGTTTTGTAGTCAACTTTGATATTTATGTTTCTGTTGTTTTATAATTATATTTTTTGTACAATTCATTATTTTCATTCTTCATTCGTTCATTTTTGGAATGTCTTTTTCTAGATTAATCTAACTTATTCTTCAAAGCCATCAGTTTTCTGACCTCGTTTTCCACCTTGTTGGCGTATTCGAATAATTGTATTACTCACACAGAAATGTATTGAAATAAACTACTCCACTCTACTATGAATCTACTCCACTATCTGTGTTCAATCTACTACTCTTCTCTGGGTTTCTATGGCAACGCAAAGATGTCAACTAAGATGTTTTAGACATCTTAATGTCAGCTAAACTTAAATATGAATTTCTAGCAAGAAACTTGTTTAAATTTGATAAAAGAATATGAAAACCGCCCAATTTTGTGGAGAGTAACCCACGAACATAATTACAATAAAATTAAAAAAGAAGACGCTTGGCGCGAAATTTCAGAAATTTCCACAAGGACGTAGGTGAAATACAAAAAAAAATTGACAGTCTCAAAGGATCGTACGGCGCGAAAAGGCGAAAGTAAATAAAAATGTTGGGACTGGAAAAGGTGAGTCTGAAATTATTCGAGAACTAACTTTTTAAAAAATTCGTGTTTTTTACTCGCAGGTACCGATGAAGTTTACATTTCAAAATGGTTCGCTTACGAAAGCTTTCGGTTTCTGGGCGAAAGGGATGAACCCCGAAGAACTGTGAATGTAAGTATACTTACTATTAATTCATTTAAATGTCTGATAATTAACAAATACGAGTACATACATGCATGATTACTTATATTTATTTTGCCATGGTATTGCTCCAGACTCTTTGAAGTATTTATCAAATTCGTTCCTTATTGAGGCTACACTTTCTTTGTTCCTGCGGGGTATGTTCTTGAGTGGTAGCAGAGATGTGAGTCCCGTTTCTTCAGCTCGCCACGTTCCAGGAATTAGTTCTCCTTCGTTTTCGATATCCAGAGAACCAACTGGAGAGTATATTTGTTTTGAAGTTTTACTTCTACGCAAAAAATTATGAAGACATACAACCGTCATTACTACCAGTGTGGCTTTCTCTGGTTTTAAAAGATGCGGTTTTCTCAAAACGCGAAACACACTGGAAGCGATTCCAAACGTATTTTCCACTATGCGGCGTGCTCTGCTAAGCCGATAATTATAAGCTATTTCTGCTGAATCTTTAGGATGATAGCCGCTGTATGGTTTCATAATATTTTCTTGTAAAAGAAATGCTGCATCTGCGACAAACACGTATGGCAATTTCAGGGACCTTCCAGGAAGCGATATGTTTACCGTCAATAGCGCCTAAACAGTTAGGAAAATTCCATACATTCTCGAATTGTTGGGCGATCTCCTCCCACTCTGCAGGTGACGATGGCATCTGTAAAGAGCAGATTGTTGTCATGCATTGAATAACATTTTAGTTTACTTACGCTCAGTTGCAGGAACGTCCATTAAAATTTGAAGGTCCATTAAACTCTTAAACCTCCATTAGTTCCTTGTAATGATGGAGATTCAAGAGTTCGATGGACCTTCAAATTTTTATGGACGTTCCTGCAACTGACCCATAGCCTCTTAACTTCGGTGCCAATGCAGTCACTCGTTCAAACATATTATCAAATTATTAACTAATCAATTATTAAATTATCATTTAATTAGAGATTTACATATATGTTTTGTTATTTAGAGTCTGCGAGCCGAGAACTGTGAAGATGAAAGCAACAACCCAGAAGAAGACGTTGAAGCAATACAAAACATAGACTCGTCCGTACTGATAGAAGACATCGAAACCCAACCTGAAGTCATACACAGGTCACAGCAAACTAAAGTTTTTAAATCTCCGAAACATCTTTACCCCGTCAAACGGAAAAGAAATGATACAGATCCCAGGGTTGCACTCGCTTTCGATTACCTGCAAACAGCTGCAGCGGCATCTTCTACTCCGAAGGAACCGAAGGATGAGTGCACTACGTTTGAAGATTATGTTGCGACTGAGCTTCGTAAATTAGATCATAAAATTCGTGCAATCGCAAAACATAGGATAAGTTCTGTGATTTTGGAAATAAAATGATGCGTTACAATAACCGTGGTCCTGGAGATACTTCATTCGCCCCAACCGCACAGTCTGCACACAGTGCTACAACTGAACTCACCCCGTCCTCACAGTTTTCCCCACATTTTTCTTTTTTCCAACTGAACCCGCTCAACCCCACAACATACACACACACCCATGCGACGAGCGTCATACTCAAATTTTTCTGCTCTCTCCCCAGTCGAACTCCCTGAGCCCTCACAACTTACTCCCATTCGCATCGCCTCACAACCACAGTCATTTACTTCTTTAAGTGAACCCTCTCAATCATCACAGCTTACTCGCACGAGACTCTCGTCATACCAACATTTTTCTGCTAGTTCCCCAACTGAAACAGTTCAATCCCCACAGCATAATCCCACTCTATCCAGAGCATCAACTCCTCAGAGCTCCCGATATAATTCCAACCTAACATCATACTTTGAAAACTATGATTGTGAAACTGATCCTAGTAAGTAATATTTCAGTTGTAGGATTCTGTACTTTTTTTTCGTTTCTCATTTTATATTCTTTTGTTATTTAGAGTTGTTTATTTTGGAGAGTTTATTTTTATAACTAAGAGTTAATTTTTATTTGATATAATTATAATAAAGGAAAGTTATGTAAAGCTTTTTACTTTTTTTATAAAATATTTGGAATAAACTCACCTTGATATGTTCCATTAAAACGTCAACAAGAGCCTCGCATACTTCTGGAACAATTCTGGATATCAATTATTTGGATATTTTCCACATTTACTGGAGACTTGTAAATGAATCGCCACTTGCAAGGAACCGCAGTGTTAGCGCTAAACGTTTTTCCGCAGGTATTGCCATTCGGAACTCAGTATTTCGTCTGGATATCTTGTCTTTAATCGCATTCAGGAGAAATGAAAAATCTGCTTCTGACATTCTTGTAAAATTTTTGAATCGCCTGCCGTCGCCCTCACTTTGAATGTCGTGCAATAAAAAAGTGCTGTTGAGGCTAAGGTCTCGACTTCTTAGTAGATATAACTGTGAAGACCATTTAGTTCGCCATCGTCTCTTTTTTTAGCAACTCGTACAGAATTATGAAAGAGGCACTAGCACATCCCAAGTTTTCCATCGTTTACGTTCGTAAGCACTGAACTGACACATCCGTTGTGCGGCACCGAACACGTCATGCTGATATTGCTCATGCTGTTCGTGCGTCGGAAAGAAAAATTGCCCGCATAAACGCTCATTCGGTGCGGCGCGTTTTGTCTGTTCACATCTGAATGCTCATTCGGCGCGATGCGCGATGTGCTCATTCGGCTATTTTGCTCAGATGTGTACGCGCCTTTAGACTGATTCATCTCAGTAGAAACTGGTCAGTGATATACCTGATTCTTGGTATTACGCAATAATATTATGTAACTTTCCTTGCATTCGGCGTTTCTCTGACCCCTGACGATATACAGGCTGTTTCCCATAGCAAGACGGACCTTTTAATTGAAATCATTTTTAACATGATATTTTTCTGATGGAAAATAAGAAAAAAATTAATAATTCAATCAATGACAACAATAATAAAAATTTGGGAAGAAGCTTTCGAGTGCTCGGTCATTAGTGGAGCAATATTGCTATTACATCAAAATTTTGTACAGGACTTGGAAATCGTATGACGTATGTATATAAATGCAAAATCTCAGCACGATCGGAATTTTAATCTGGAAATGAATATGTAAAAAATAATCATTAAAAAAATAATTTCATAGTCTAATGATGCCATCCTTTCGAAATTTGGCATGAACATTGAATACATCCATCTTCATCCACAAAATGAATATCACACGAAATGGATATCCCCTTATCAAAATATGAAGATTCTATTTTTCAACACTCCAGTTGAATTTTCTATGATGCCGTGTTGACGACCAAGTTTTTTTCTTCTTCTGGGTCCACGGTCGTTTGTTTTTCATTGTTTGGTAGTAGATTTTTCGATTTTTGTCCTAATACGAGTAATTGGTCCTGCAATGTTTCCTTCCATGGCTGTTCGTGGCATCCATCGTGAAGTACAAATTCTTCACCGTTCTGGTAGTATTGATATTGAGTATTTTTCAGTTAACATTAGTGAAAAATAGAGGCACACCCATAGAGTACTATGATCACGACTTTTGCCTCCCTCTAAATGAATCATTCATCTAGTGCAGTAGTACATTTTTAGCAGATTTGTCTTGGTAGTTGGTCTTGAACTGTTTCCTTTCTAAGGAATAATAATATAATAAAGGGGGATTGAGCTCTTAAGGAATTGGGTGTTTTTTCCAGAATCCTTAGTTTTTTTTCCATTGGGCATTACAAATGTGACTTGGTTAGTTTTTAGCCTATAATACATCATTCAGAATTCAGCAGTACCAAATGATTTTCCTGACAAACAATAAAACTTACAAATTTCATCTTCGTGATTACGGCAGCGAAAAGGTTTGTCACTTTTATGTAACTTCAGACCAAAGAAAACATACTGGTTACTGCAACCAATTACCTTTACAAATAAGGCCTATAATTCAAATGTAGACGTTGCACTAACTGAATGACCTCATACAATAAGTGATTGCGTTATGGTAGCTGCATGTGTTCTCAGCTTGCATATTGGTTGCATTCTATAACCATTTCATTGAACACATAACAGATCTGACTTTGCTACTCTTAAGCTTGTTCTGTATCATTTGGAATTCAGCTTAACCGAATGATTCTTCGATAATGAACAAGACTGGTTTGCTTTCTTGGTCTCTTACTATTGTATGATGCCGATACGTAATGCCAACCGACACAATGAGCAATATTACTGTATGATTTTCAATCAACTTTTCACATTATATCGTAATTATCAGTATAATTCTGCCCACCCAACGTTGAATCCTTCAATTGTTAATATACAGATTTGAAACCTTCACTAGGATACATAAGATTTAACGTGCAAATCTCCAAGTCACTGCGGTTCCAATGGAACAGTGGATGAATCGAAACATCAGTGCCATCCCATATGAAAAACACTTCAGGACCTGCAGAATGAACCCTTGTATCGTGGCGAGGATGCTTCAGCCTGCAGTTTCGCGATGTGCGATTCAGATAAAGCCTGGAAGATAACAGTTTGAAAAGTTTTTAGATTCTCTGTGAATAAATTATGATGAATTCAGAAGGAAAAATTCAAATAATAAATTTGTTATTTTGGTGGTCAATCATTTAGAAGACAATATATTCATTAATTATCTTCTGAATTCATTATTCTGAAGTGAAATGGATATTGATGTTATGAGGTGAAAACAACTCAATAGATTTAACCAGAAAAACGCCACAAATTTAAAAATTGCTATATTTCAGTGACCATAGATTTTGGATCATGGTTCTCTGGACTCAATTCCTTTGAAATAAAGTCCATTATAATGCCTTCAAATGTTTAGGATATCAGTATTAATCACAGAATACACTTTTTTTCGGGAAACAGAACATCTCACACTCACCAGGAGATATTCTCCGTTAAAGTTCACTGAAGAATGAGCGACTAGTTTTACATACTCCTGTTCACCTAAAATTTTCTATGCTTTCACAATTTCTCACAAAATTCGTATTCCTACTGAGAACTCAAAAATATGAAAAATACTTCTACTATTTCATTTTGTACCATAAAAAGTTAAACATTATAATTTTTGAAAGTTGTGAGCTGAAAATAGATGTGTTATTTTTCGATTTTCATTACAACAAAAGATGAAGCATCCTAGAAGAAACACAGCTGTTGTTTTTTCAGAATAAAGTTTTCAAAATGTATAGGCATTACCTAACTGTACATAAAGATGAAAACGATGTGAGCCCTTCTGCCTAAAAAGCACCAAATCGTAAGAAAATCCTCGAAAACCTCAGGAAAGAAGGTGATTATCTCTATAACACTACAAAGGACGAAAATAAATCCAGCATAGTTTGTAGAAAAGGCAGAAGTCAAAGTAATGCAGTGTGTTGTCCAAACTGTTGAGGTTTCTACAGTAAATATAGTCTTAGAAACTATTTACCGCGTTGCAATCCTAAAGTATTTCGAGCGAAAAAAGGTCCAAAAACCATCCAACCTGAAGCCAGAAAATTGATGAACTTACTTCACTGCAAGGCTTCAAAGGATTTGCGAGGAAAAATTTTTCCTTACATGAGGAAAGATGATGTTACTAACATCATAAAATATGATAGAGCAATCATTCAGTCCGGGAATTATTCATGTCGAAAATAATATTATTACTTCCGAGTACCATGCTCCACCTCACACCTCACACCTGTATAAACTTTTCACTAGAATTATCAACAATCGACTAACTAAAAAACTGGATTCCTACCAACCAACAGAGCAAGCAGGTTTTCGAAAGGGCTTTAACACCAACGACCATCTACAAACAATTAAAACAATAATTGAAAAAACAACGGAATACAACATACCCCTACATCTAGCGTTTGTAGATTACCAGAAAGCCTTTGACAGCATTGAAACCTGGTCTTTTCTGGCAGCAATGGAGGATGCGAGAATCGATTGGAGATATTCTGCCATTATTAAGAGTATTCACGATAACGCTACATTCCACGTGAAAATAGATGACGATCTCAAAACAGATAAAATACAACTTGGCAGAGGCGTGCGACAAGGGGATACCATCTCTCCTAAGTTATTTACCTTAGCACTGTAAAATGTCTTCAAGAAGCTTGAATGGGAAAAAAAGGGCATAAACATCGATGGCGCCTACCTCAATCATCTGAGATTCGCAGACGATATAGTCTTGTTGAGCACAGACATTCAAGAACTCTACACCATGCTATTGCTAAATCAGCTTAACGAACAATCTAAGCGAATAGGCCTAAAAATGAACCTAAGTAAGACCAAGATAATGAGCAACAATGAAAATAACTTTACCATCGATAACGTTACCATACAAAATGTAGATCATTATATATATCTGGGTCATAAAATCAAATTAGGCAAAGAAAATCAAAGTGTGGAAATAAAACGCAGAATCCAATTGGCGTGGGTGGCATTTGGAAATATGAAATATATCTTTAAAGACAAAGAGGTACCCATCAACCTGAAGAAAAAAGCTTACGATAGCTGCATCCTACCTGTTTTTACCTATGGCTTGAAAACCATGGCAATTACTCAAAAAGCAGCAGAACAACTGAGAGTTGCACAAAGAGCCATGGAGAGAATAATGCTGGGAGTTACCTTAAGGGACAAAATTCGAAATAGCCAGATACGTGATAGAACCAAGGTAACAGATGTTATTAGAAGAGTAGCGAGCTTAAAATGGCAATGGATCGGTCATGTGGCGAGACAGGAGCCGGACAGATGGACCCAGAGGGTGATACTATGGAGACCAAGAGGGACAACAAGAAGTGTGGGCCGACCTAAAAAGAGATGGATCGATGACGTCAAAACAGTAGCGGGAGGACAGTGGATGAGATTGGCAACAGATCGTGTGGCATGGAAAAACCTGGAAGAGGCCTATATCCGACAATGGATGGACACGGGCTGAAGAAGAAGAAGAAGACCATGCTCCACAAATAATGTCCGACTTGAGGGCATTTCGAGAGCTTTTATTAGCAGCCAAAGAAACCAAAGAAATCGATTCAAACTTAAAAAACATAAATGATTTGCTTGATGCAAGGAATGATCCCCTAATTATCGGAGCAATCAATAAGATAGCAGGCCTCAAAGAAACAACGGGACTGTATAGTGCACCAGCGACTGCCATGTCGTTGGGAATAGAACTGAAAAAACTGTGCATATTACTCCAAATGGAGTTTATCAAAACTTCCGATAAAGATGGTAGCAGGACAAAGAAGTATTTGCTAACCGTCTTCGATTCAGAATTCAATGTGACAATAAATAAACATGGAATCGAAAGTCAAAAAATTTTAAAGCGCCACAATAGAACCGTTCTCCCTAAGACAGAAGTAATCGCTCTTTTCCGTGATTACCTGGAATGTAAAATAAGATTGTATATAGAAAAAATAGAAAACAATTTCTGCAAAGAAGAGTGAATGAAACTGGCAGAATATACCCTGGTTCACTTAGCAGTTTTCAATTAGAAAGCGTCCAGGGGACATTCAAAGAATTCTTATTGATGACTATGCAGTACTTGATGATGGTTAGCTCGAAAATGAAGATTTGATAACCAAGGAACAAAGTAGAAAATGAGCTAGAATAAAATTCACGGCGAAGTTGGGCAATGATAATGCTTTACTAGTGCACGAAGATTTGGGATTTAAGGCGATTAATTTGATCCTGAAATTCAGAGATAATGCAGGAGTCAATAAGAGTACTAGATATATATTCGGGAAGCCTTCGCAATGTCGATTTCAGAAAACTTTTCAGGCTGGCGCATTGATAAGAAAAATATTAAAGGAATCTGCAATTCCCAATTGTCAACTTCTGAGAACTAGGCTACTCAGACAACATTCAGCAACTGAAACAGCATCGCATAATGTTGACGTGTATCATCGAATAGATTATCGGACTTTATGTCACGATGTGCATTATGTCTTAACGAAGAAAAAAAGACGACATAATAAGAGTTTCTACGCTTCTCGAAGATTTTTCCTTCACGAAGAAATCCTCACTCTTCTCCGATAATCAACCAGAAGTTGGATAACATATGGGAGAAATTAATGAAGACATAAGTGTGGGCCACTCGAAACCTGGTAATTCGTATTCACAAAGGGAATCTGACTATGAAAGCAGTTCTTCAGATCAAGACGAAGATAGGCTTTCCAAATCAGAACTCAATTATGCTCTAGGTAAGACTTGTTCTGAATGTACACTTCCTATAGAGAGTAGCTTCAGGGTACTATTGAATATTACTCTCATTTTTCTGATTTAAGGAATTGTTTAACATTATATAATGGGTAATATTTCCTGTATTGACATTAACTTCACCTTAAAATAACATCTTTTCATACTCATTTCAGAGTATTCCTTGAAGCAGTTGAATAAATTTGAATAGACAATGCTATATCATGAATATTTATTTTCGAAACAGCTGTACATTATGATTTCTCTTAACTCTTTTGCGCCCTCCATTGATATCCAACAAGTGGTATGAATTGTGAAAACCTTATTATTGGTGGAAATTTATATAAGAAAGATACTTTCATCTTAGGCAAGTCGTTTACCAGTTACGAAGTTAACAGAAGCTGTCATGATATAGATTATAGTGCAGTATCTGTAACATTATTACGCATGTGTTAGCCCTACTCATGTACTGTAAATATGTATTCGATTTTCAATAAAGATCAGTTTCCGTTTAGACTTGAATGATCAATAACAACACATGGCGCTGCGGCATTAGTTTTTACTGAAAGTCAGTCGAAAATTCGTAAAAACTAAAAACTGCAAATTCCGTGAAAAAATTCAAACAGTTGAAATAACACTGAATGTTCAAAATTCGAAATGAAAAATTTTAGACCTACATCAAGCTGAAGTTGAAAAATTCAAATCCCTTCGATATGGCGACTGGCGCCGCCAACACAAATGAATTTCAATGGTTCACTGGATGAAAATTGGACCTTCTTTAAACAAAAATTCCAGCTGTATTTGAAGGCCACAGATCTCACAAAAAACATCGGAGACAAAATCGTCAATTCTGTTGAGCGTTATTGGCAATGAAGCTTTAAAAATATATAATAATTTCACATATGCTGCAGATGAAAATAAAATGGACTATGACACAATTCTACGCAAATTTGATGAACATTTCAAACCAAAAAAAATGTTACATTTGAACGATATATATATTCTTCATGAGGAATCAACAAGACGAGTGCATCGATGCATATATTGTGGAATTGCGTCAACTTAGTGCTACATGTGAATTTGGGTACCTTCGTGACAGCCTAATCAAAGACCGACTGGTTTTGGGAATACAAAATTCGAAAATCAGGCAAAATCTGCTTCAAACGAAAGATCTAACTCTTGAAAAAGCAATGGAATTATGTAAAATTTCGGAAAGAACGGAAAAACAAATGAGATCCCTTGAAAATGAAGGAGCTGGATCATCGATACATAAAATACACAAATACAAATTGAAGAAAAAACATGGACGACATCAAGGATCTATGAACTACAACAAAGTTTTCATATGCAGAAATTGTGGTAATAAACATTCAATAAACGAGTGTGCGGCTTATGGAAAGAAGTGTGCAAAGTGTGGCAAAGTGAATCATATCGCGAAATATTGTCGATCAGTGAAAGAAATTTCTGCAAACAATTCAGGTTCTACTGATGTCATTTCTGATGAATCATATTCTTTTTCAGATTTTTTCATAAATTCAATTGGTAAGCAAAATGAGAATTCCAACCCACAATGGAACATAAATTTAAAGTTCGAAAATAATATACTGCTCCACTTCAAACTTGATACTGGTGCTGAAATTAATGCCATACCATAGACCTAATAAGAATGGACACCGCATGAGAAAGAGAGGTCACTTGGTTGAATGTGATGGAGCTATTGTGGGCAATGTCATACTTGTTCTATGGGCAATGTCAGTTGAATTATATTCAACGCATCAACTCCTTGTGGGCACAGCAATGTCTGTGGTCACATAAATATTTAGTCGAATTTTGGCGAGCTGTGGTTACATGTAACTATCTAACTATCACGTGATCATTTGACAGTTAATACACGTATTTTCTGTCAAATGATCACGTGATAGTTAGATAGTTACATGTAACCACAGCTCGCCAAAATTCGACTTTTGTTTACATCTTCCATATGATTTTGACAAGTTGCCCACAAACTTTCTTCATCCCTTTTCTTTTCGGTAAGATCGCATATGTCTTTCTCTCTCTTATGTATCCAAGTCGTCGATCTTCTGTTAGGTCACGTGATTCTGCATCCATAGTAATTATAGATCTATGTGCCATACCTGCAAGATATTTGAAAGTATTGAATATCAATGTGAATAATTTAATACCATGTAATTTGAAAATCTCGACTTATACTACTATGTACTAGAATTGATATTTTGGGTAAGTGCAATTTACTATGTCATCATAACGATTTTCATGGATATGTTGAATTTTATATTTGTTGTGAATAACAAATATTCTCCTGCTGTTTTGGGAAAACAAGAATGCGAGAGAATTAAGTTACTTAAATTTATTGGATCTATTAAAAAAACATTTGATGAAAAGGAAATAATTGGTCAATTCAAGGATGTATTTCAAGGAGTCGGAGGTCTTAAATGTCAAGAATATTCGTTTAAAATAAATAACTCTATTCAACCAGTGATAAATCCTCCAAGAAAAGTTTCGTTTTCGTTGCAAAATGAATTAAAGAATCAGCTAAATGATCTTGAGAAAAAGGAAATTATAGCTAAAGTCAATGAACCAACTGAATGGGTCAATAGTTTAGTTTTAGTACACAAACCGAATGGTGATCTCAGAATTTGCATGGACCCACAGCAATTGAACAAGGCCATAATTTCTGAAAATTTTCCTCTTCCTACAGTGGATGAAATAATTGCTTCTTTGTCACATGCAAAATTTTTCTCAAAACTTGATGCTAGTCAGGCCTTCTGGCAAATTAAATTAAGTGAGGAAAGTTCCTTCAGATGTACGTTTAATTCACCCTTTGGTATAGATACAGATTTTTGCGTATGCCTTATGGAATTAAGCCTGCGTCTGAAGTTTTTCAAAAATACATAAAACAAAATTTCGATAATATGGAAGGCGTTCTATCATTATATTAATGATTTTTAATTTGGGGATCCACACGAGAGCAACACGATATGCGATTAAAAAAGGTATTTGAAAGAGCTCGTGAAATTATTTTGAAGCTGAATTTGGTAAAATTCGAGTTTGGGGTAGATAAACTAAAATTTATGGGTCAAATAATATCAAAAAATGGGCGTTGAACCTGATGAATGAACTACCTATTACGTTATCTGTGGATGCATCTCAAAATGCCATTGGTGCGGTTTTACTACAGAATAATTTGCCTGTTTATTATATTTCCAAATCATTATCAGATACGCAAAAGAATTGGGCGCAAATTGAAAAAGAAATGTATGCGATAACTTATTCCTGTTTACGTTTCCATCAGTATAAACATGGAAAACATCTTACAGTCGAAACAGATCACAAACCTTGATTTCAATTGTTAAAAAACCTCTTAATGCTTGTCCCATGCGTTTACAACGAATGTTGATATCCATTCAGGGCCCGTATTCTTGAGAAGCGATAATCGAAAACGTATACGAACTTCATTGCGCGAGGCCCTGTTTTACCTGCAAAAATGCACACCGCGCAATGAAGTTCGTATACGTTTTCGATTATCACTTCTCGAGAATACGGCACCAGCCATATGATATAAAATTAATTTATAAACCCGATACAAAATTAGTATTAGCAGATGCTCTTTCTCGAGACCAGAATAAATTATAATGAAGATGAAACATTGTTGAATGAAAATATAGAATATCAAATTCTAGCTATAAAAAAAACGTACCTATTTCTACTACGAATTCAGAAAATATCAAATCTGAAACTGTTGAAGGTTCTTGGTTTTATGAAGGATGGTTGGCCGTGTAAAAAAATACCTGATAATTTAAAATCATTTTTCATAAATAGAGATAATTTATCATTCTCGAATGGATTGTTATTTTTCAATAACAGACTAGTTATTCCACAAAGTCTAAAGAGAGATATGCTTTCAAAATTACATAAGTAAGTATTACATAGCTTTGGTTGACTATTTTTCAAAGTTCATGGATGTGAAATGTTTGAATAGAAATTCTTCTTCAGAAAGTGTGATAAACTACTTGAAACGTATATTTTCTTTATTTGGAATACCAGAGGAAGTTTTCTCAGATAACGGTCCACAATTCGCATCAAATGCTTTCAGATCTTTTGCCAGGGAATAGAAATTTCAGCACACAACAAGCAGTCCTTATTTTCCACAATCTAATGGTCAAATAGAGAAAACAAAAGGGATTCTTAAATCAATTTTGAATAAATGTCTTTATGATAATACAGATTTCAATTTAGCTTTGTTAGAACTTAGAAATACACCAATTGACAATAACTTATATTCACCTGCACAAATCCTGATGCACAGAAATTTGAAAAGTATTTTGCCTGTTACTTCAGAATATCTTAAACCTAAAATAATAAATAACAAATATCGCAGTAATAATTTACGTCGAAAATTATAAACGATATTTTGACAGAAACTCCAAGAATTTACCTAAACTCGAACTCGAGCAGAAAGTGTTCATTAAGAATAATGGTTTTTATAATTTACCTGGGATAATAACAAATATTGATTAACGTACTAGGAGATACAGTATTAAATTAAGTGATTCAAATAAAGTAGTAATTAGAAATCGACATCAGATAAAACCCGATTTAACTAATTCCAGAATTGAGAACACAAATTCACAATTATTACAAAATCCTTAGTACGTTACGAGGTTTGGAAGGACGTCCGAACCTCCAGATAGATTTACACCTTAGGGTCCTAAAAATTCAATGATTTCAACATTGTAAGTTTTCCGAATTGTGAAAATTTTATATTAATTTTTTTCAGAAGTTCATTATATTTTAAATCTAAGTTAACCTATTCTACAATTTAAATCTAATATTTGCAACATAATTACAATATTTATAACATTTACAAATACATCAGCAATTTCAAATTCAAACGTTGGTATTATATTTTGTATTTCGAATCTTTCAGACCTCCTAATAAATACATCATCCTTATTCTTATCCTCACAATTCTCAATATTAGATCCATCATATATTTTTACAAACTAATTAATATGCCTTTTAATTATTTGTCCATTAGTCTTGAGTTCTATATTAAATGTAACAGGAGTTAATTTTCTTATTATTTTACCTTCCTACTTTACATTATTTTTCTTGTTACCTAGTACCTCTGTCATTACTAAATCTCCTACATTGAAATCATATTTCTTGTGTTTACTCTCCTTTTCAACCATTTTCCATACCTACTTCATCAGATAATTTACTTGTGAACAAATTAAATCTACTCTTTATTGGCCTTTGAAACATTATTTCTGCAGGCGAAATGCCTGTTACTGCGTGATTCATAGTACGATAATCAAATAGAAACAAGTTTATTGCCTCTCTTGATTTTCTACCAGAAGAAACAATTTCATTGACTTTATCTTTGAAATTTTCAGCTGCACCATTGGAAGCAGGGTGATAAGGTGGCGAAAACGAATGATTTACATCAATTGATTCTAGAAATCTTTTAAATTCGGAACTTGTGAACGGAGGACCATTATCAATAACTAGGTGATCACATATACCAAACCAAGAAAACAAAGTTTCAAATTTTTCTATTGTCCTTTCAGATGTGGTAACTGTCCCCATATCACAAACTTCTGGCTATTTCGAATGAGCATCTATTATTATGAAAAACATGCAACCAAAGAAAGGTTGGATATGGTCATTTCATGAAAGATATTTTCTGAGGTCTTTTACTATTACTTGCACATATTTTACATGAATTCGCTAAATTTTCGATATCGAGGTCAATTTCTGGCCACCAAAAATAAGATCGTCAACTTGCTTCATTCTGACTACACCAAAGTGTGATTCATGCAATTTCATAAACATCTTTCCTTAACACGTTAACTGCCAACTCACTTTTCCTGGATCCTTCAAACCCAAATTTCTCCAAACTGATTCAAAATGCATTGAAATGAATTAGTTATATACCAAAAAGGTTTTCTTTTTGTATTTTCTTGAGAAAATCCCACAAAAAAAAATCCGTCAGGCTCCTGTGCCTGACACGGCTTGAATGGTTGAATTTATAGTCATTGGGCCATGTCAGTCATTCTGTCAGGCACAGCTGTTGACCTTGCCTTGTGTCATCTTTTCCATCTGAGCATAAATAGTTATTTAATAAACTAGGTTATTAAAGACAGCGACTAATGGTCAAGATATTTTAATGCGTGAGCGGAGCGAACGCGTTAATAGTTCGAGACCATTAGTCGCTCGAGTTTATTACAAGATTTTTCCGACGATCTCAACATGAATAGTGTATAAATACTTGATTGAAATACATTCTCAATTCGCACAAGACATACATTTGACGTAAAGGAATTTCTATGTTTCTATGTTCCAGTTGAGTTTTGACATTTCTCGTAGTGCTTCTGAATATTTTGTGTACGGTTGCCATGAGGATTGCACATTAAAATGGCTAAAAAATTGAGCATTTAAATGGGTCATTAATGCTCAATTTCGTACACATTAAAAGCACCTTTTATTTCGAGGTCGGCGGAAATAATCATTTTCAATGCCTTTTCCTCTATCAATATAATGTTACAATTTATAGCTATTTGTGACTCTGGTCTATGGCTTCCAATGCCCAAATGAACAATTTCTGTTTTAATTTTCAACATAAATAATAATTTCAATACCTTTTACTTATTCAATAATGTTGTTTTAACTCAATATTTCTTTTATTGGCTATGTGTGACTATTTCAATAAACAGTAAGAGCATTTTATAAATAATATTGTGTTTTTATTGTGTTTTATTCCATAACATACAAAAAATAGTCAATAAGTTTTGCCATAGGCAAAAAATTAGCAGGCCATGTAGAATATATCTTGGTTGGAGCCATGTCAGTCACCTCTGATAGAGAACAACATTGCAAAAGTGCCTGCTGGCGTACAGAGATTGTTTGGAATGTGTATGTTTTTGTCAGTCACCGGTAGCTGACACGGCCTGACCAGAGAGTGAGTTTGTCAGGCACCGGTGACTGACATGGCAGTTAACGTGTTAAACTTTCTGGTATAACAACATACACTCCCTTCACAATACATTCCTTTTCAACTCCCAATTCAATTCTTTTATCAAAATATGTACCTTCTTTCCTCTTCCAAAAATTTAATTACATCATCTGGCCAACCAAACGCTAAATTTCTTTTAACGCTAATTAAATTTTTATCTTTTTGAGTCTCCCTCTGTATTACCTTCAAGTTGATCAGATTACAATCCTTTTCCAAAAATTCAAAGATCCTAATTCAGAATCGAAAACTATTGTATCGTCTGCTAGGTACTAGCAATCTTGATAACGCATCACAGTTGTCATTTCTTTAAGTTGATATGAGTTCAATTTTATATTTAAACCCGGCTAGAAAATATGACCAGCAAATCAATCTATTGTGAACAATAAATGAAATATTTTGTGTTTCACCAAATATAAATTTTAGTGGCTGGTTATCTGTTCTGAGTATAACCTCATTTCCGATTAAGTAGTGATAAAACGTACGAAATCCAAATACAATAGCTGTTGCTTCTTTGCTACCTTTGAAGCATATGCATTGTGACGTTTTCAAATTTATGAGACAATATACTAGACAGCCCGGTAGAACTCGCATCACAAGCAAGCACGAATTGAACACCTGGTTGATATGGGACTAGAACTATACCCGAAAATATAATTGATATTTAACCCACTTAATAGCATCAATACACCTTTTATCCAATCTGAAAATATCATCCTTCAATTTATCCTAGAAGACGTTAAACTTATCCGTTCTATTTTCTAAAAAACTTTCATAAAAATTTACTAAGCCTAAAAAATCTAGTTTTTTTGACTGTCTCTCACTTTCTCCGGTGAAGGCTTCAAACCTTCCTGATGCAATAAATATCCTAAAATTTAATTTTTTTCTTTAAATAGTTCACACTTTTTTATGTTAACCGTGAGATCATATTCGTTTAATTTGAAAAATATTTTCTCCAATGTACGTAAATGTTTTTCGTTCGACCTGATGTGCAATATATATTATCGATGTACACTTCTGTATCATCAATACCCATCAATATATCAGTCAGAATATCCTGGCACTCAGCAGGACTCGAAGCAATGCCTTTCGGCAACTTTCTATACCTGAATAACCCATCTTCAGTAATAATTGTTAAATGATCTCGACTTTCTTCTGCAATTTTGAATTGCATGAAAGCATGCTTCAAGTCAATCTGAGACCACTTCTCACCTACTTTCAAACATTGAAATACTTTTTCTTTTAATGGTATAGGATGCTGCTTCACAATCAATTGTGGGTTTAGCGTAATTTTAAAATTACCACAAAGTCTCACACCATCACCTTTTATGACTGGAACTACAGGAGTAGCTCACTCACTAATTGTTACTGGTTCTGAACTTACCAATATCTACCAACCTTTTAATTTCCCTACTCACTTTACATTTCAAGGCAAATGGCACTCTATATGGCTTGCATTATATAGGTTTGAAATGTTCTTTCAATTTAAGTTGTATTTTTTTCCCCGTATAATTCCCTTGCTTATCCCAAAACAAAAAAGGATATTTTGAACCAAAATATTTTATAAGGTTTGCATGTTCACATTGTAAATTGTTCACTGAATTAGCTGACGTTAATTGAAGAGGCCACATACCAAAAACTTTGAACCATTGTCTACCAATCAAATATTTTCCATTACTTGGTAAAATGTATGCTTTCAACTTATTATAACAGTAATTGAATTTCACTTTCAAATCGGATATAATACCCTTAATAGCTAATTTGGAATGATCATATGTTGTTAAATTCATACGAGGAGGTGTCATTTTGTTGGTTGGAAAATACTTAAGAAATGTAAACTCAGATATAACACTCACATATGATCCAGTATCAAGTTCCATTTTAACAATTTCGACTTCAATTTCTGCATCGAATACTAAAGGATCTGCAGTTATATTAGAAATAGTCGAAATACTCACATTCTTTCTTTCATTTTTGTTCAAATAATAAAAATAATATTCATCGTTACTGTAAACATTACTATAAACTTCTCTGTCTTCATCTTCTTCCGTTTCATTACCTAAAATATTAACATTTTTATTATTTTTTAAAGCATGCATTCTCTAAGTGACCCTTGGTATGGTAATAATTACAACTCCTATACCTATATCTACAATCTATATCGAAATGATTTCTTTTTCCACAACAATAACATGTCATTTTTTGAGGTTTGAATTACGACTGCTTTCATTTTTATTCTGCTTTCCTCTTCTGTCTTCATGGCCTTTCTTCGCTCC
This sequence comes from Propylea japonica, assembly GCA_013421045.1. Taxonomy (NCBI): domain Eukaryota; kingdom Metazoa; phylum Arthropoda; class Insecta; order Coleoptera; family Coccinellidae; genus Propylea; species Propylea japonica. Next base: position 61,765,470 of record CM024240.1, read on the forward strand.
ATCCCCATACCTGCGCGATCCCGGTGCTCCATCTCTTTCTCTCCCATAGTGAAATTGCCGCTGACTAACCTCTCGCTCTGGACTGTTTCTGTCTGCCTTGTTGTAGATGTTATGTTTCTTGAAACTTTTTTTTTCTACAAACTTAGGGAATTTTTGACTGCACTCTCTCTCGCTTCTGCGATGGCTACTTCATTTTGAAAGGCCGTGACGAAAAAGTTCGATTTTTGTTTCTGGTCGTAGTAATCCGCAAACAAATTGATCTCTCAGATCAATTTCGATTTCCTTGATTTATTTAGCGTATGGCGCTTCGACACATTATAAACACAAATCATAAACATTAACAAACATAAACATAAACTACAAAATACAACAAGCCTAAGCCTACAAACAAACATCGAGATTATTTATATATTCTATCGCTTCTGGCGTTGCAACCAGGAAGTCGTCGGGACTGCCTTCGTATGAGCGTAGGGGGCATTCTTCTGTTATGTGCTTAATCGTTTGAATTTCTCCGCAATCGCATGATGGTGATGGTAGTTTTCCCCATTTATTTAGGGAGTATGCACATCTACCGTGTTGGGTTCGGATGCGGTTCAGTGTGCACCAGGTTTTGCGTGGAAGATTGAAACCGGGAGGTCTTTCTGTTATGCACGGTAAGTTGTTGTTCGGTATGGCTCCCAGCCATTCGTGAGTCCATCTGTCTGTGATGTCGAAATCAGATTCTATGGCAATTTGTGCTGTGTTTGTTGGTGGCTTTCTGGAGCGTAGTCGGGTTTTATTGGCGTCGTTGATATAGCCATGTATAGGGAGTTCTTTGTTGTCGAGTATCTTTTTGTATTCGTTTATCAGCCTATTGGTTCGGCGGAGATGAGGCGGTGGAATGTCGCTTAGTACTGTATCCATTGGGTTGGTGTGGATTTAATGACGCCAGCGATCATTCTCATAGTATAGTTTAATTGCGTGTCAACCTTCTTCACGTGCGCGCTGTTAAGCCACACTGGCGCGCAGTACTCCGCTGCAGAATAGACAAGACCCAGGGCTGACGATCTAAGTGTGGATGCTGATGCTCCCCATGTCGTGCCACAGAGTTTCTGAATAATGTTGTTTCTGGTCTTTAGCTTATCGGCAATTTTAGTTAGGTGCTTTTTAAAGCTCAATGTTCTGTCGAGAGTGACACCCAGGTATTTTGGGTTTTCATTATGATTTAGTAGCGCATTCTCGAAGTAGATTTTAAGTTTTCTCTTGGCCATTTTATTGTTTAAATGAAAACAGGTTACCTCTGTTTTTGAGGCATTAGGTTGGAGTCTCCACTTTCGAAAGAAATCTCCCATAATTTCTAGGTCTTGGTTAGTATTTCCTCGGCTTCTTCTATGGTTTTGGTTTGGATTGTCAAGGCCCAGTCATCTGCGTAGCCAAACTTTGTTGATCGTGTTTTGGGCATATCTGCAATGTATTGTGACGTGCTCCCCGTCTCTACCAAACTGCGTTGCCATCGTTTACCTTCGGAAGTAGAGATCTCGGGCGCCACCTCTAGTTTAAAGTGTTGAGGACACTAGGGTACCCATAGGCGGTGTCCTATGGGGTCCGGGAGCTACTAGCCAGAGAAGGTTATGTCCAGGGGTCAGTTGTTCTTACCTAACTAAATATTCCCAACTCTGAAAAATACTCAATATTCCTTAGGAAAAGAAAACACATAATTATAATAACATCTTTATTCGGTAAACGGTAAATAACGGCAGTCATAATATACACCATGATATAATAAATACAATGTGAGGAAAGAGGGTGAGCGGGCGGTGTGAAGGTTGAAGCGGGATGTAACATGCAGCATTATGTCGGCGGTGAGAGCTCTCAGAAAAATAAGCAATAGAATACATACAAGCGGTAAAGATAGTCGAATGAGAGTACAAGCGGAAAATTAATCAAGAAATAGTAAGTAACGGTACGGAAGCGAAGGTTCTAACATGAGCAAGTTCCTAACAACAAAATTCCCAAAAATGACATCCTTATTTACTGGCATACCTCGGTTCACATCTACAGGCTATATTAACAACAATCGGTTTTACGGACAGGAGGTGAAAGGAAATTGTGCGGTACCGGGAAAAGCATATGCGCCGTTTCAAGCTAGCATACACCCACCCTAAGGCTCTGAACCACGAGGCCCATGCACGCCTTTTGAAGCTAGGGCATGCACCTCGATATTCCGGAGCGGCACACGGTGGGGGAGGATAAAGGGAGGCATTTACAAGACTGCATATGGGCCGTTTCAAGCTAACATACGCGTTCTTGCACATCGGAGCTCTAGGATGTCATGCAGGCCGTTTCAAGCTACTACACAACCTCCGGGGGCTCAAATGATGCCAGAAGGGTACAACAAGACGGTGTATGGGCCGTTTCAAGCTAACATACAACCTCTTGAAGGTTCAGAATTTCAGGGTGTCATGCAGGCCGTTTCAAGCTACTACACAACCCCCAGAAACTCGGACGGTGGCGGAAGGGCATAACAAGACAGCGTATGTGCCGTTTCAAGCTAACATACACCCTCTTGCCGATTCGGAATTGCAGGGCATCATGCAGGCCGTTTCAAGCTACTACACAACCCCCTGAAATTCGAACGGTGTCGGAAGGGCACAACAAGACAGTGTATGTGCCGTTTCAAGCTAACATACACCCTCTTGTCGACTCAGAGTTTCAGAACTTCATGCAGGCCTTTTGAAGCTACTACACAACGTCCAGGAACTCGAGTAACACTAGAGAGGATAATACAAGACAATATATGCGCCGTTTCAAGCTAGCATACACCATCTCGCAATCTCAGAATTCTCACAAGTCATGCAGGCCGTTTGAAGCTACTACACAACCTCTGCGAATTCGAGCGGCGGAAGGACGGGAAAATACAACAGGAGAAATACATTATAAATATCAAAGCCAGCAAATAAGAATTAAAACAATCATACCTAAACTGAACTTGCCCCTGCAGAACCCTCTGGTGGCACTTACTTCTGGACGGTCTGGTCGGCTATTACTTCTGGAGTAGTGGTCAGGACGTTATGTTTAATTCGACTCCTTTATTCAGCGGAAAATCCCGCATTTTAAACCTTTCGGACACGTGTGGCCGGTAACAGTTGACTCCGCCCCACGTGTGCGGTATCGAGAAATCGCGATCTAATTTGCCGTACATCTTCAGCGCGGAGATAAAAATTCCCGATTTCCGTCAACTTCAATTGAACGAAACTAAATAATGATAGAAATTATTTTGCTTCGTTACATCCCCCTCCTTCTTCGGGTAGAAAAGAGGAAGCTATGCTTACTCTTTTCTTTACAGTTACAGTTCTGAAACAAAACTTTACTAATTAACAAAAAAAAATTAACAAAGAAAAATTCACTTCAATCACTTATGGGTCCATTTTCCACACTGGGGTCACTGGCGTGGTCACTATCGGAAGGTCACACTGGACTCCTCAAGACGGCGATTTCCCTCTATCTTGGACGGTGTTTTAGCTGGAGATTTTGGTCGGCACTCGCATCGGTCGGAGCGAACTCCCACTCGTCCACACCGGGAACAAAACAGGCGGAACGGTGCGGTACATTTGCGGCGGTCATGTCCGGGATATCCACATCGCCAGCACAACTCATATTCACCTACCGGCAGGTAGATGGGCTCTTGTACTTGGACTCTGGAACTCCTGGCTCTGCGTGACGTGGGTCTCTTTTCAGACCAGCGGTAGTTTTTCGGCATTGCTTCCACATAAGAAAGATCATTTTGTTCATTCCACGGTTTTAAATCTTTCACGTGAATCTGTTTGATCAATCTTCCTCTCTCTTCGGGTAAAACATTGATTACTGGTGAATTTATTCGGTATACGGTATATGGTCCGGAAAATTTGGGGGCCAGCTTAGCCTGAAATCGTCGATAGCTCTAGAAAGATGGTGTTCCCGCTTACCACATTGTCACCAACATGACACCTTCAGGCTTTACGACAAAAATTCACATTTCGACATAATAATATAATTCCTGCAAACTTTACGGTCGGTCGGTACGGTTTGAAAGGTTTCTGGGTTCGGTTCGGTACGTTCGGTTTCAACGGAACTGTGCGGTATCAGCTGGGCTGGCGGATTCGGCGGAGACTGACCACTCTCGATGAACCTGAATAACCTTTTTGTCGCTTTTCCTCGACGGTTCCTTTTCGGTATAAATGAAACTTGTCCAATTCTACGTCCAGTTCCTCCTTTGCCAACTGGTAAATCCAACTGGTACGTAGATCGCTGTTAACGGTATTCGGTACAGTTTCGGTGTCCCTTTTCATATAATTAGTTTGACGCTGCAAACTATCGGATTCGGACTATTCGGTACTTGAAGTTTGTCGGTGTTCTTGGTCGCTGGCATCTGACGTTGACCCTTCTTCCAAAATAATCTGACGGTAACTGCTTCCCTACAGTTTACGGTCCACTAACGGTTTCGGATTCGGTCAAACAAGTGTCAACCTTCTTCCAAGAACTTTGACAGTTTTCGATATTCCATCGATGTCGGCTCAATTCTGCAATGATGCTGGATCAATACGGTCCCCTTCGGTCTGCCAAGTTGCTTCGTATATCCATACCCCCAACATCCAAAAGGCATTCAGGAAGGGCTCGGACCCCCTCCAACGTCATGCTCACTAAAACAAAATCCGGTACCAAGTGAAGCCACGACAAACGTCTTACCATCCCAGGCAGACGCCCCTTTGGCGGAATATATCAGGAATACGAAGTGTGACAGGATCCTCGAACTAGTATTCTCGATCCTCATAATAATTCCGGTATGCAGTCTCTCGCCACTGTCACCATTTAGACATTCTTCAAGTTTCTCCATCAAATTCCTTGAATCGGTTGAAAAGCATCTCCTGGGGTTCATCACGAAGTGGTTTGGTGATCAGTCAGTACCTATCAACATACGGTATATGGGGCGGTAAATGGGGTTTCGGGCGGTAAAGGGTTCGGTCGGTCGGTAGGAAATACGGTCGGTCGGTAAGAAATACGGTCGGTCGGTAAAAGATACGGTCGGTCGGTAATGGTTTTATACTCACTTCGCTTGTGGCTTTTGTACTCGTCCTGTACCTATTATTGCTGCGGTGATATCCTCACACGGGGTTCCTTACTCCAATATGGCTCTCTTCTTCCTCATCCTGTCCTAGAAACGTCTCGGTGAATTCGGCAACATTCCTCCAACAATGGTTCTCCCATAACGGTCTTCCAACGACGGTTGCTGCTCAACAATGGTCCATTTCCTCGTCCTGTCCTTGCAACGTCTTCAAACAACGGTCCCTGCTCGGGCGCCATTTTGTGACGTGCTCCCCGTCTCTACCAAACTGCGTTGCCATCGTTTACCTTCGGAAGTAGAGATCTCGGGCGCCACCTCTAGTTTAAAGTGTTGAGGACACTAGGGTACCCATAGGCGGTGTCCTATGGGGTCCGGGAGCTACTAGCCAGAGAAGGTTATGTCCAGGGGTCAGTTGTTTGTACCTAACTAAATATTCCCTAACTCTGAAAAATACTCAAATATTCCTTAGGAAAAGAAAACACACAATTATAATAACATCTTTATTCGGTAAACGGTAAATAACGGCAGTCATCAAATATACACCATGATATATAAATACAATGTGAGGAAAAGAGGGTGAGCGGGCGGTGAGAAGGTTGAAGCGGGATGTAACATGCAGCATTATATCGGCGGTGAGAGCTCTCAGAAAAATAAGCAATAGAATACATAAAAGCGGTAAAGATAGTCGAATGAGAGTACAAGCGGAAAATTAATCAAGAAATAGTAAGTAACGGTACGGAAGCGAAGGTTCTAACATGAGCAAGTTCCTAACAACAAAATTCCCAAAAATGACATCCTTATTTACTGGCATACCTCGGTTCACATCTACAGGCTATATTAACAACAATCGGTTTTACGGACAGGCGGTGAAAGGAAATTAGTGCGGTCCAGGGAAAGCATATGCGCCGTTTCAAGCTAGCATACACCCACCCTAATGCTCTGAACCACGAGGCCCATGCACGCCTTTTGAAGCTAGGGCATGCACCTCGATATTCCGGAGCGGCACACGGTGGGGGAGGATAAAGGGAGGCATTTACAAGACTGCATATGGGCCGTTTCAAGCTAACATACGCGTTCTTGCACATCAGAACTCCGGGATATCATGCAGGCCGTTTCAAGCTACTACACAACCTCCGGGGGCTCAAATGATGCCAGAAGGGTACAACAAGACGGTGTATGGGCCGTTTCAAGCTAACATACAACCTCTTGAAGGTTCAGAATTTCAGGGCGTCATGCAGGCCGTTTCAAGCTACTACACAACCCCCAGAAACTCGGACGGTGGCGGAAGGGCATAACAAGACAGCGTATGTGCCGTTTCAAGCTAACATACACCCTCTTGCCGATTCGGAATTGCAGGGCGTCATGCAGGCCGTTTCAAGCTACTACACAACCCCCTGAAATTCGAACGGTGTCGGAAGGGCACAACAAGACAGTGTATGTGCCGTTTCAAGCTAACATACACCCTCTTGTCGACTCAGAGTTTCAGAACTTCATGCAGGCCTTTTGAAGCTACTACACAACGTCCAGGAACTCGAGTAACACTAGAGAGGATAATACAAGACAATATATGCGCCGTTTCAAGCTAGCATACACCATCTCGCAATCTCAGAATTCTCACAAGTCATGCAGGCCGTTTGAAGCTACTACACAACCTCTGCGAATTCGAGCGGCGGAAGGACGGGAAAATACAACAGGAGAAATACATTATAAATATCAAAGCCAGCAAATAAGAATTAAAACAATCATACCTAAACTGAACTTGCCCCTGCAGAACCCTCTGGTGGCACTTACTTCTGGACGGTCTGGTCGGCTATTACTTCTGGAGTAGTGGTCAAGACGTTATGTTTAATTCGACTGATTTATTCAGCGGAAAATCCCGCATTTTAAACCTTTCGGACACGTGTGGCCGGTAACAGTTGACTCCGCCCCACGTGTGCGGTATCGAGAAATCGCGATCTAATTTGCCGTACATCTTCAGCGCGGAGATAACAATTCCCGATTTCCGTCAACTTGAATTGAACGAAACCAAATAATGATAGAAATTATTTTGCTTCGTTACAGTATAGG